>WOGP01005004.1:0-13493 GCA_015342065.1 Leptinotarsa undecemlineata
GGAACTCCAGACGATGCAATAAATGGACTGGACTTATGCCCTTTCACTATCACACTTTGTTTTCGATTAGATAGATATGAACTGAAAAATTTCATCAGGTTGGGATGAAAACCAAAGTCATATTCTAGGGTTCTCAGAAGAATTGGATGGGAGACTTCGTCAAAAGCTTTAGCAAAGTAGGTGTATATTATGTCCACTTGAGCACGGCTGTATAAGTTTTCAGTTAAAAATTGGGTAACATTGCTAAGATTACTAACAGTGGATCTTTTTTTCATGAAGCCATGTTGGAACTGTGATATTTCAGGAGAAACTAATCTATAGAGATGCAGTCTCGAAAAGTTTGGCTGGTTATATTGGCAAAAAATTCAATAATTAAATTGGGTTACCGAATGGCAATATACTTTTGATTTTATGTGACCTGCACAATGCTCTAAAACATATTGTGTAGGTGGTCACTCTTTTAATTTCTGTGAGGTCCTAATACTGGACAGCAAAATCCGCCTTGAGTCAGGGGACAAATAGTTTTCCGGAAAGCATTTGCTAAATTTTACAGTGTGGAATGGATGTATGATTGAATATTATACGGAATAATGAAATACTGAAAATATCATTAATTTCTTTTAAGGTATTGTGATGACATGGGAACAATGGACTCGGACTCTAATAACAGCCGGTGATTCTCGACTGGTACGATTTTGGGATGCTGAACGTGAATTGATAGCCTTTGATTTACATACTGGTAAGTATGTTTGACATTGATTTTTGGTGACATATAATAATACTGTCGGATAAAGGAACTTAAAGAGCATGGAGATAATGATTAGTCATTAAATAAACGATATATTTGCAATATTATTTCCAATCTTGTTGAAGCTACTGTTGAAATAACACAAACTTAAACATTTGTCTGTTAATTTCTGCATATTCATATGCAGGAAGTAACTTGGGACGAATTTTCCAAATGGAATACGTTGCATAGGTGCCTGATGGTTTTACTTCAACTTTCTGCGCAGCATTAGCTGGATTAGTTGTTGTCTTACCGTCGGGTATCTGCCACACTCACCTACAAAATCATAGTTCCACATGAGGGGCAGGGGGTAAGGTGTTTTTCACCTGAACTTTGGACACATGGAATGGAATGGAATGTCATCATTATTCCGACTCCTTACCCGGAGTATGTGTTTGTGGAGTTGTTTCTGAAGTAGTCATTCTTCTGAATCAATATATATTATATAGAAATAAAGTTATATTCATGTCTTACAGGAACAGACAGTCCAGTGACTTGCATCGACTCGACGTTTTCTAGTGTGTGCCAAGAAAACTTCAAAAACTATCGACAAATGGATGACGATGATGGATATCTTGTTGATACTAAACAAAACTGTCATAGCACAAAACTTGGATTGTGTGCCGTGGGTTGTGGTGATGGTTCTGTTCGGTTATTTGACCGAAGATGTAGTCCTAGTGAAGCGAGAGTTAGAGTTTGGATGGAACATATGGGAAGTGTTTTGACCATTCAACTAAGAGATAATCTGATTGTTAGTGGAAGGTAAACGTAAATACATACACGTAGCTATTTAAAGATGAGTTTGCATTGATATCTCGTAAACGGTAAGATTGAATTGTGGCAAAGTTGTCTATTTTTGGGTAAAAATGAGACCAAAAAATACTAGCACGTTTGGTTTCGAAAATATTGAACAGTCACAAATTGTAAAAAAACAAAAGCATTCACGACCGAAGTCACAATTCAAGAGAACAAAATCCAGGCTAGTAGGCCGCGGTCGGTCATTTTTATGACTTCGACATATAACTTCCGTACTCGCAGTTAACGCTTATACCACTGATGGTGTCTGCAGCAGTAACAGACGAAACGTTTAGTACTTCAGGTTCTATTTGACCATAGCTCACTAGCTTGAATTTTGTTCTCTTCTATAATTTGATTGTTCAATATTTGGCCAGTTAGCTATGAGAATATATTCATAGAAGTTTTATTCAAAATGTCCAGATATTTCTTCAATTTCTCTTTGTCTCTCGGTAACCAATGTAACTAAATATTGAATATTCATTTCATCACTCTTGGCACTTTGATGTTATTCGATGTTGTGAAATAATTTTATATTTTTCCAGTACTGGAGGCGATGTTAAAATCTATGATGTTCGCAAAAATGATTCTGTACACAGTACACAAGCAATTCAAAATTTCGGAATGTCTTGTATGTCTGTTCACCGCAGTGCAAGCACATATGCCTGGTAAGTGAAAAAAGGTTACATTCATTTTCCTTTTCACAGTATATTCCTTTTTTTCCACAACTCACACCCCACCGAATTTGTGTAATTCACACAAATATATATATTATTTCTTTGATGAAAGGGAGCTCTTTTGTAGTTATTGATTTTTGAATTGTACTGCGTAAATATCAGATCAAATCAAATCAAAATATGCTTGATTACCCAAGATTCGAACATCTTATTGACAAAGTCTATATTATATTAAATTAACAAATACAAGCTGTAAAATAATGCTTAGAGACAAGAGCAGCATATATGGACAGAACACCTGGTATACAGATGGATCAAAGACCAAACATGAAATGGAAGCGGATATAAATTTAAACTACACTTTTCCGCTAGGACTATACACATCCGTCTTTCAGGCGGAAGTGTATGCTATCTTGCAGTGTGCAAGGCTTATTACCTCAGACCTCAAAGAAATGAGCTGATCAATATTTTAACAGACAGCAAGAGCACACTAGGGGCTCTAACAAACCTGACGGTGACATCAAAACTGGTCTGGGAATGCCATGAAGAACTGAATGAACTTGCAAACAGGAACAAATTAATTTTGTACTGGGTGGTAGAGCATTCTGGAATCACAGTTAATGATAAAGCTGATGAATGCGCTAGACGCGGATCATCAACTTCATATATATGTCCTGAGCCAGCTCTGTGGGTACCAAAATCATTGTTATCAAACCAGATTCGGACATGGAATGGAATTCTGTCGCCGATGGTATGTCTCATACCAAAGTAATGCAAATCCTTTGAATACGTAAACTTCTAGCTTGCGAAGGAGTAGCATGAGGTCTACACGATCGAAGGCCGTGAATAGGTCACAAAACATGGCCGCCGCAGATTCTCTTTCATTAAGATTGGTGTACAGGTTTTCCAGGAGTGAAATTATAGCGTCTTGTGTACCTTCTGAAAAGTGAAACCCAAACTGGAATAAAACTATTATATTGTTTTTCTCGAGGAAGGATATTACTCTTTATTTTACCAGTTTTTCTATAACTTTAGACAAGGCAAGTAGCTAAGTCATTGGACTAAAATTAGCTGAATTGTCAAGATCGCCTCCTAAAGGAATGATTGTGACAATTTTCAGCTACTATGGGAACATATCTTTGGAGAATGAGAAATTGATTCCCTCTGCCAATGCATTCAAAGCCCTGTCGGGAAGAGTTATCAGAATTTTTAAGGAAATAGCATCCCTCCCCGAATTTTCATTATTGATTTCACCAAAAATTTCTTTTATTTCATAGATATCTGTACGTGTGAAGAAGAAAGTAGAAAGTTCGGCCGTATTATTCAAGTATGACATAGGATCGTTTTTTACAATGATTTTTTCAGACAGTTTAGTTGACACAGAACAATAAAATGAATTCAATTCACCTGAGTTCAGATTTGGCTATATACGGTAAAAAAAGGTCTACCTATGTATAAAACGAGATACATGTTGTATACAAATATACTGACACATAATTGAAAAGAATATAAACTTTCACGGCCGGAGGTATCTGTATCGAAGCTATTTTCGGGGTTTTTTGTCCGTGGGTTGTAGATTTTAAGCCTGACATTTCGTCTACTACTGCGGTAGAAATTACGTCAGGAATAACAGTTATTCCGCTGTCAAAGCTATTTTCCGGGTTTTTTGGCTGTGATCTGCAGGTTTTATGCTTAACCTAACGTCCACTACTGCGGTAGTAGATATTACTTGCGGTAGACAGTAGTCTACTACTGCGGTGAAAAAACGGAAAATAGTTTTTTCAGCGGAATAAATTTACAGGAATGCATTTTAGAAAAAATAGTTTCAGAAAATTTCAAGAATTTTTTCCTGGCTATTCGAGGGTGTTATCAAATTTGATCTTCACATTATCTCGATTGTCATATCCAGGTCAAAATCATTGTTTGTCTAAGTCTCGCGGATTGGAAAAGAGTGGAAAAATTAAAGGTCAAAAGTGTAAACCTAGTACGTTTTTTTTATAATAATAGTCCAAGAAACAAGAATGTTTATAACAAATTGAAAATGTTATTCCTTAGATTTAAAAATATAGATCCATTTCTAAAACCTTTTTTCAATTTCAGCGGTTCCATGAATCAGTTCATCAATATCTACTCATTAAAGGGTAATTTGATCAACACAATACGCATCTATGAAGGATTCATGGGTCACAGGATAGGTCCGGTAACCTGTTTGAATTATCATCCATACAAAATTGCTTTAGCGGCAGGAACTTCTGATTGTTGTATCAATGTTTATACTCTCGAAGGAAAGAGGTGACGGGATTCACAGCCCTAGACCTTATTTTGGGGCCTCTGGGGCTCCTAACGACACCGCCAACCTTAGACAAGTGTTTGTAAATTCTTTCTCAATAGTTTGAATATTAATCTCATCAATATTTCTTATGGCAAAAAGAGTTTTATGTTGTTGATGATACTGTTCTTGACATATTTCAGGTTTTATGAACTGGTTAACTGGAAAGGGAAAATAATTAGAAGGTTCAGAACGTGTTATTGTCTAGTACAGTTGAGAAATAATTATTTTCACAGTTTTAATGTGTAACAATTTCATGTCTCACCAGCAATGCAAAAATCTTCTCAACACGTGTTTAAACAACCAAGTTGGCATCTTCAGTTTTCTTCATCTCCTGAAGAAGCCAACTTGGTGGGTGAAATGCGTGTTGAGAAAAGTTTTCATTCCTGGTGACTAGGAGAAGTGCTTATTTTACACCAGAGCTTCCAGTTTCCACTTTTATCAGATAATGCTTAAGAGCTAGTTTGAGAGCACTTGCCAATTGCCTCTTGGAAAAAGATGTCACTTCTGAATTGGATTTTATTTTATATTTTCTAACATTTACATCACAGGCTATTTGTTGCCAATTAGTATATGGATTTAGTGAGCCCAATTACTACAAATAAAATTTAATTGAGAATGGCAAAATAATTTGAATTTCATATATCTCTGAAAATGTTGAAAATTGACAGTGGCTGAAAATATTTTGAAAAAATTATTCAATTAATGATTTATCAAAACGTTACCCAAGATTTGAACATCTTATTGACAAAGTCTAGTAAAGTAAAAGAGAATGGCACAATAATTTGAATTTCATATATCTCTGAAAATGTTGAAAATTGAGAGTGGCTGAAAATATTTTTAAAAAATTATTCAATTCATGATTTATCAAAACATTACCGTTTGAAGGACTGGTAATCATATTTCGTAAGGAGTATTACATTTATAATATAACTGTCTCATTACTTATGCTATTGTTAACCTGTAATAGGAGAGCCTTCATCTTTTAGAAAAAAAATCAAAAAATTAACTAATTCGGAAGAATGTCAATAGTCCCCATTCTTATGAGTTCACCAAGGAATGTAATATATTGATTTAAAACACTCTTCTGTGTTCAAATGATGTAGATTACAGGGAGGTAAAAGTCATTTTTTGAATAATTAATTTTTCTATGATAAATATATGTAACTGATTTGGATTTTTTAATCTCTTTTTATTTGCATCTTTACCTTCAATGTCGTCTATCTTGCTCACTTGAGAGGACAAGTGAAATTTCTCTTTATTCAAGTTCAAGTTTATTCAAACCAAATTTGAGGATATATTGCCCATTAGAATTTTAGTTCAGAAAATAAGGCATTGGTGTTTCGTCTCATGATAATTATGTAAATATTAGCCTCACCTCATCCTTATATACACACCAATGTATCAAACATTTAACATCAGTAAGAAGCTTGCTGGTGATTTGATGGTAATAATCAATAATTAAGTATATAAAAAAGTGCAGAGTTCTTAAATTCAACATCGAATTTCTGGTGGATTGCTTTAACCAATAGAAACTGGTTAATATTTCCAATGGACCAATAGATGAATCTATCGAATCATTTGGTGGACTCATCAGTATATTTATTTGATTATTGGCCAAAATTTCATCAAGCTTCGACACATTTTTTTTATTGTTAGTCCTATCTGGAAACCCTGTAAATATTTTATTAGAGTCGCCATCTATGTGTCAGTCTAGGGACTTTTGGAATTACTCGACATGAAATAGGCAAAGTTCTTTATAATTTATTGATTGAGCATTGATTCTGACCAAAAATCGTAACCTATTTCGAAAGTAGTTTTACACAATTATTAACATATGCATATTTGAAAAGTTTATGCATATCGTTTTAATTTTTTTCTGTCTTTAAGTTCGTGTATCATTTATTTGATTATATGTTTCAGAATTCAATACTCATTCATATATTCTGTACACTATTGGTATTTATCAGATTCTACTTTTTTCGATGGTTTTGCATTATTTGAACTAATTGTTTTCAGTAAATACTAAAATGAATGAAATGTGAATATTTATGTACCTAAGATTAATTTGGTATAAGTGTAAATTATTTTCTATATTTAAATTGTTTTGTATACTTTTGTTGTCAATAAAAATTTGAAACATTGGTTTTTCATTACATTTCATCGTTGTCAATCAAATTATCCAGAAAAAAACTGACAAAAATTCAACCCATATTGTTGGGTGTATTTGACAAGTATTATTTATTGACTGAGAAGAGTTCATTTATATTAAATAACTCAAAGATAACCTCTTTTTTTCTTGTTTTCGTTTTTTTTAATAGTCAGTTTTATACGTATAATTTTCGGCAATACACATTTTTTGTTTGCATTTATGCAAATATTAAGACTTTAGCCTCCCCTGTTCTTTAATGCACGAGCCGTCACTGAACGCAACACGTGTTTCGCTATACAACGGCCTCCCCGGACGTGTTGCGTTTTTGTGAAATTATTTAGTGGAAAATCTTGAAATGAAGTTTTTTGAATATATTATGGATTTTCATCAAGTATCGGTCAATTCCATCATATATTTCTGGAATGCCATGGTGGCATTCTGATGGCAAAATGACATCGATTCAGTATTCAACTGGTGTTCCAAGAATCATTTACGTTTGAACATATCGAAATGTTACATTTTATCATTTTCTAGGAAAAAAATATAATAGAATTTTCTTATGTTATTGGCAGCATTCCAGTTAGTCGAGTAAATGATATGACAGATCTTGGAATCACTTTTGATTATAAATCCACTTTCCACATAGACCAGGCTATTTCATCATCGAATCGAATGTTGGGCTTTACCTACTATAAAGAGTACCAGAGAATTCAAGAATATTAACACGATTATAACACTGTTTATTGCCTATGTGAGGTATAAACTAGAATACGGCGTGATAATGTGGTATCCAATTGACAATTGCCACACATCATATTGATGCTGTTCAAAAAATTTTTTTTAAATCTGTCTTTCAAGGTCACAGGAATATATCTTCAGAGGGGAACCGACTATTCTATCCTTCTGAATCAATTTAATGTAATATCTCTGAATACACGACGACTTTTTTGTCACAATCTCCTTTCTTCACAAACTGCTAAACAATAAGATCTCGTGTACCCCTTTTTTACAAATGATCAACTTCCGCACCCCACGCCTTAATTCCAGATAACAAACGACATTTTACTGTGATCTTATCAGAACAAATTACAGTTTGAAAGCACCAGTGTCAATACTTTTCGACTCATTTTCAGTACTACTCATCTGTTTGAATGAAGATAGTGAAATTTGATTGATTTTTAATAATACATTAATTGAAAACCCTTCCATTTTCTATTATGATGATTTTACTGAATCACTATTGTTCTGCGAGATCTCACCGGCAACACTGTACTGGTCAGAGTATGAAATTGCTGTTAAGCAAGCAAGCCTTAACTCATCTGTCATTGATAGTGTCACAACACTCAATTATTATTTTCCTTGTCAAAGTAATTATGTCATTTTATCATACAAATATATGTGGACTTAGATTTTTAAATAATTTTATGCTTGACAAACATATGAGGATCCTCGATGTTACAGTTTTGCAAACTTTAATTCAACCTCACTTTCATAATTCATGAGTAACATCATGTTCTACACATTTCTTTGAATTGAATAAATTCAGCTATATATTGCGATACAGGTCTGTATTTAAAAAATAAAGTTGATAATGAAATGTAATTAACGAAACGTCGCATTGCAAAGTTCAAAGTTCCTCTCCATTTTTAGTGTCATTCGAAACGGGGGTGGTAAAGCCAAAAACGAAATTCGACAATTCAAATATTTGGGGTCCATCGTGGATCAAACTCTCAATATGAAAAAACATTTCAATTATATCCGCAATAAAATTGCTAAAAAAAAATTTTTTTTGGCCATATAAACGTTGCTTACCGTTACAGACTTCCATTACAGTTTTTAAATCAATCATTCAACCACATTTCGATTACTGTGCTATTTTATTATCACAACTTGATGAAAATTGTTTGTCAACATTGCAAAAGCTGCAGAATAGAGGCATGCGCCTAATTTTAAAATATAATAGAAATACGCTAGCTACAACAATGTTGGAAGTTCTGGATTGGCTTTTTGTGAAAGACCATCTGTTCTATCTCTCCATGGTATTCATCTTCAAAATATTATCGGGTAAAGCACCCTCATATTTTGACCAATTTATTGTTTTCCATCACCAATTCATAATTCTAATTTATATGAACCATGTTTGAACTCAACATGATCCATGAACTCCCTTTCCTTTAAAGACTGCAATTACCTCCCGCTTGAGATAAAACAAAGTGAATCTAATTGACATTCAAAAATGGATTTACTAGTCATTTGAAAAGACAACATCCACATTATAATAAAATAAATATCTAGTATTTGTAATATACATTGATATTATTTCTATTTATTGAATGCTTGGATAATTCCGAGCATACATATTTTAGTGTTATGAAGTTGGATTGTGATCCAATTTTAAAATATTTTGTATATTAGGATGCCTATTTGAAATAAATTAGTACAATTCTAGTTTCCAAATATTGTAAACTTTCGTAGGTCTCACCGTTTTCGAGATTACGGCGAACTTATTTACAGGCAATTTTTATAGCACATATTTTAACAGATGAACTTCTGAAAAGTAAAACACATATACAGCTAGTGGACATCTTAACCTCTTAGAAGAAAAAATTCCTTAAGTTTCGATAACCAAATTCCAGACATAAATCTATTGTTTACAGAGAGTGCAGTTTACTATTATTTTGAAATAGAAGGACAAGATGTCTTGAAAATTCCATTGAAGCATTACGTGTGTCACGTAAAAATACTGCGAAGAAATACAAAAAATGCAAAGCCTTTATAGATCTTCAGAATCAACTGGAAGTATCAAGTTCGTGCAAAAGAATGAATAGTATCTGCCATAAGCAGATTTGAATCAACAAGCCATGTCTTAACATATCCGCCATGCATTTATATGTAATGCATTGTGCTTACACTATCTGTATGGATACACATCGCTTCCGAACTGTTCTAAATGAGATAAAAAAATTAGAAGAATTTTTTATTGATACAAAATCATGTATCACACGTCATTATTTAAAAACAATTTTATTGCCAATCACTGGAACTTCCCCAGTTGGTAGCAACAGCGGGTTGCTGAGCAGTATTTGTAGCTGTCCACTGTTCTTGAACTTCTGCTGCCCAGTCGTCCGTACCGCTAGCTGTATACGTAGGGGTTGCGCCAGCTACTGCAGGAGCAACTGCTGGGACCTCAGCTGCCCAGTCAGCAGTTTCGTTGGTATTCCAGTCAATATCTGGTGGATCCAGAGGAGCAGAAATTTCAGTGGGTTTAACAACTGCTGCAACAGCTTCTTTGGCAGCTTGTTCTTCCTTTTCTGCCTCTTCAGGTTCTCTATAGAAGAATAGATCGACTACAACCTCCCACTTGGTATCGCGTTGAATAGTTCCTCGAAGACGCAGGACCTCACGAGCTAATAGCCACCAGAGAAGACCAATACTGTGTGGGGACTTGTTATTGCCAGGAATAGCAATGTCAACAAATCTCAAAGGAGAATCGGTATTGCACAAAGCAATGACTGGAATGTTGACATAAGAAGCTTCAGTAATAGGCTGATGATCAAAGGCTGGATCCGTAACAATCAATAAACGAGGTTCTCTGAATGCAGCTTGAATCTGATTAGTGAACGCACCTAAAAGAATAATAATACTAAAGTTTCACTATAAGCTTCTAGTGACCAATTGAACTGTTCACACAAGGAATCAGTAAACTACTATAATCACATATCATAGGTTCCTTAGTAATTTCATCACTAAAAAATAGCAAATATAATTCGACACAGATACATTCATAGGAAAATAAAAATTATTGTCTAGTTTGTATCTGAAGGTAACTCCTATTGAACATTCGATGTGGAAAAAATTCTTACCAGGAGTGAATCTTCCAGCTATGGGGGTAGCTCCGGTATGTGCAGCAAATTTGAGAACAGCACGTTGTCCATAAGGACGAGATGAAATGACGAACACTTCATCAGGGTGTTCTATAGCTACAATAGCCCGTGCCGCCAACAAGAGTTTTTCCCATGTTTTACGAAGATTAATAATGTGAATTCCATCAGAGCGACGTTTATGGACATACTGTTCCATTTGGAAATCCACATTTGCAGTTCCAAGATGTGTTCCAGCCGCCAACATCTTGGTAACATCATCCTCTTTGAGAGCAAGAACATCTACACCTCCCGACATCTTTACGTTTTGTTTGAGTTACGAAAAACGTATGAAAATGCCACTGGGAGCAAAGACGGCCGATGACTGAATTACAAAATATTACAAATATTACTGAATATTACAAAACCTCATTTTACAAAACCATATTACAAAACCTTACATTGTTGAAGTGACAGTAACTTAAAGCGTTGGTCGAACTGACACTGTTTTCTCCAAGGAGATGCATTCCATGCATCTCCTTGATGTCACAAATAGCTAGAATGTCGGGTTGTCATTTTGTATTCAGACTGTCTCTTCAGGCACATTACCCTCAGACTGTGGGAGACATGACTAATTTCAGAGGACACTAACATTGTCAGCAACCGAGTATTTGCAAATGATTAATCTATTCCATCGAAACTGCAATTCACCTTTATCCTTACTTTATGATATATGCGTTTTCTCCGGGAGTAATACAGGATGTCAATGAACCACGCAATATTTTACCATTCTCGAAAGAGCAAGATTAATGGTTCGAGATTCGAACGAAATGGATGTTGAGTAAAGCAAAGAGAATATATTGAATGTCAAGAAAGATGAATGCCTCGAAAGAAGTATAAATTCCTTTCAGATGTAACTAATAATGAAGTTGGACTTTGAGTGGAATGAAGAGGTGCAGGTAGGGTTAGAAGTGAATTACACTACTATGAACGAGGAAAACCATTTTCGATGGCGATAGAAACTGACAGGACTGGTTTTTCTGAGACAATTAGTTAAACAACATATTTCTGGATCGTCTGATGTTCCTCTCCACAATCCAGCCAGGTGGATGACATCAATTTGCACATTTGAGCCTTGAAAATCGTTTCAATTAAGAAACGCATTTCAAAATCATTAAAAAATCATTTGTGATCACAAAAATTGACGGCAAATATGGCTATTTCCATAAAAAATTCAAATCTCACGCCTGGATAGCGTGAGATTTGATTTGTTGACATGCTGGATGACAGTTTAAGGACACCACGTGATGTTTTGGTGCACTCCGATTGGCTGGGTGGTCTGTTTGTCTTGTCTGGCGAACTGAAAGACAACTTGACTGGTGTGATGACGTCAATGTCTCGCTGAAGTGGGGCAATACGGAGACGTCATCATACCAGTTAGGTTGTCTTTCAGCTTACCAGAAAAGGCAGACACATCACCTAGGCAACCAGAGTGCACCAAAATGTCTCATGGTGTCCTGTCACCCAGCTAGGGGGTGAGACAGCCAATCAAAGTGTAGAAGAGTAGAAATTACTCCGCTTCAGCAAGACAGATGTAATCATATTAGTCAGGATGCGTTTCAGCTCGCCAGACAAGGCAGACAGACCAGCCATTTAATCAGATTGAACCAAAAATGTCACGTGGTGCCCTGTCATCCAGCTAGGTGGTGAGACAGCCAATCAGAGTGTAGAAGAGTAGGAATTACTCCACTTCCTTAATCGACGTAAAATGCCGCCCTTTCATGAGTCTCTTCAATATTGGGAACAGAAAAAAGTCGCAAGGGGCTAAATCTGGTAAATACGGTGGCTGACGCATGAGTACCGTGTTATTGAGTTACCGTGAGAATATTGTAAACCTTTTTCTATTTCAGAGTACAGTCACCGTATGCCACTATCACTGTTGTTTTATCATTGTAATGTGAATAGTTGGCAAGTGCGGACGTGTTTAAAAGAGCTCCTATAAAAATAGTTTCTATTCAATCTAAACATGACACGTTCTACAAGAAAAACTGACAATATTGAAGAAGTGAAAATTGACCAAAATCATATATTCGAACAAATGAAGACACTTATAGAGGAAGTTGTCAATAAACAAACCATTTCCCTACTTGAAGAAATGGCTAAGATAAAACAAGAAATAGTTGATTTGAGGAAATCAAATATAAATCTAGTTCGAATGTTATCGAACAGAGACACAATGACTAGTTTTCTTGACAAATGTGGTGAAAATTTCGAGAACGTACATGACAAACTCGGCGAACTGAATGAATCATCAGACACGGTTGTAGAAATTAACAATCAGAAAGATCATCATGATAGAAAAACAGATCCGTCGAAGAATTAAAAAAACGGTGAATGGTCCCAGGTCAAAAACAACAAATCAGCAGGCCAGAGGCGTAGACAACATCACACTGGAAGGAATTCAGCAGTAGTGGGAACCAACAAAACAGATGAACGCTCAGACTTCAGTGCGGGAAGTCGACTTTGGTTGTACGTTGTAAAATGTAAACCAAGCTCTACAGCAGAAGGAATAAAATCTAATCTGGAAAATAAATCACCTGGATATGTATTTGACGTAGTGAAATTGGACACCAAAGGTAGGTTCCTCTCATATCGAGTTGAAGCAGATAATGAGTTACTTGACGTTATTTATGAACCGTCATATTGGCCAGCAGGCGTGCTCGTCAAGAGATTTACATTTCGAAAATATACCCAGAATGCCGAAATTTATGAACAGCGACCCTTTTGAGACAGTACAAAGTTATGGTCTCAATCTCAAAGTTATACATGTGAACTGTCAATCAATTATCAACAAAACAAATCAAATTGAAATTCTCTTATATGAAGAACGTCC
>WOGP01005005.1:0-13493 GCA_015342065.1 Leptinotarsa undecemlineata
GGCGTTCTAGTGTTCCATCTCTCTCTCCTACTCATAAACATCAATTGACGAATCGGTCAGTACGTCTTCTCGCGATCGTTTGAAGGAAATAAGGTCCACCCCTATTTGTCTCGATAAATTTCGAGGTTATGTCCGATTTGAATCTCGCTCGTTGTCCTTACGACTCTTAACATCCACCACCGATTTTGGTTAATTCTGATAAAAGGAAATTATTCATAGGCATATATTCTGTGCAGATTTTCTGGTTCTCAAACTTTCATTCGCATACTGGGTAGACTTCTGTTTTAACCACTGTTTCTCTATATGGACGACTTCTACTTCAAACAACTTGTACTATATCGCTATTAAATGAATGATAAAGTTTAGTTAATGCTTGAAAGCAAACTCATTTCAAAAAAAAAATATGTATGATACATTAAATTCGACAATATAGCGAAGATGGTTTTCGAGGCTTCTTCTATAACTTCGATATTTTTAGTGAGCACCTCCTTGTAAAGAACTTTTTGTATAGTACTGAGTTTCAACATACATTTTCAACATCGAGTGCATGTCGAATGAACTCATACTTTGGCACTTTAAAAATTCCAATCAATCTTGAAAACTTCCTAGGAACTTTCTCTATCACAATCAGATTTCTCTTTTTTTTTTTCAGCTCATCAAATGACAAATTGAAGGAAGCATACTTAGGAAATTGACGAAAGTTCGTGGAATTTTCACTGCATATGTTTCTGATAGTTCCAAATGACATCTTCGATCAGTTTCTCGCTCAAATGCACTTTACTACTCTATAAAAATAGTCTGTAACATATTTCAATTTCGTGAGTTTTTGTGAGATAGCGATCAAGTCTCGCTGAGATTTTTAACTGCTTACTAAACAAGTTAACAAAAGTAAATAGCCTCACGTCAAGTAATTATACCCTGCCTTAAGGAAGGTATAATTTTTCACATAGTTACCAATAGGCATTACCAACTCTTTATTAAACTTATTAAATAGTAAACTATTTTTGAAAATATTTAAAATTTCAGAAATATTTTTGCTATTTATCGTTTTCAATGAAGATTAAGAAAATAGTATCGAGTTTTCAAAAAATCGCATCTTTTTCGTTTTTCTCTTTTCTCGCTGAAGTGCATGTCTTGATTTTGAAACACTCTGTACCATACAA
Organism: Leptinotarsa undecemlineata; assembly: GCA_015342065.1. NCBI lineage: Eukaryota > Metazoa > Arthropoda > Insecta > Coleoptera > Chrysomelidae > Leptinotarsa > Leptinotarsa undecemlineata. The sequence continues at coordinate 1,164 of WOGP01005005.1, forward strand.
ACAACCATCCAATTGTCATTCACTCTAAACGGCCATTGTAAAGGGGCCTCAATAAATAACCTTAATTATTTAATTTGACGATGTTGAAAAAAGTTTTCCAGCTCATCCCATCTTCAGGCTGCTCGCTATGAAACAATAGCTAATTTGGATTGCAAGGCACACTGAGACTGACAGATTTACGGCCTATTTTGCACAAGTTAACATTTTGATTGTCTTTAATATGTACCGGAGACGACCGAAAAAGGCAGTCGCAATAATAACACTAAAAGTAAGTTATATCGAAAATAAATCTGGTGTCTCCTGGCGGTTTTAGCATTACGAAAGGATCGCTAGTTTTTAGTAGTGAATTCAATATTGGAACTGAAGAGAACCTTTTTCAATTCATTACATTCTTCTATATAAACAAACACAGCTGTGATATTCTCGACATTAATGGTTTCTCAAAACTAATAGACAATACGAGTTCGAAGACCCAGTAAGTTCTATCATACTCATATGTTTTAGGTCATATGATATGACTATTCACGAATAATATTTTGTTATCTGCGATTATGGTAAATTAGTTATCGAAACAAGCGTCGAGAGACAGCATTTTTTTCTGGTGATGGAAAAGTCAGAGCTTCCAAATTTCACTTATCAAGTGATGATGAACTGTTAATAACAGGTGGGTCCTGTTTGTGTTTGAGAGTAATTGCCTCGTGAGGCAAAATATATTAATGATATACTGAAAATTCATTTATTACAAAATGCGTATTACCCTTATTCCAGTGGGATATCATCCTTTACGCTAATATAGGTAAGTTCAATTATGAAATATTATGCGTCACATATATAATACATATTACCTATAGTAATAGTAAAATAGTAAAAAAAGTAAGGAGAGTGGTATCGCATTCCAATCATATTTGTGCACAAAAACAGTTAGTCGTTTCACCGTTTGTTGTTCGACATTAGTAAAATGCCGTACTTAACTGAAACACATAAGATTGAAATTCTAATGATGATTGTCTACGAAGATAGGACAAGAACATAAAATGAAGTCACCCATTTATTCAGAAAGAAGTATCCTGATTTACCACCCATATCGCGAAGTACCGGAAGCAAGATCGAAAAACACTTCCGGGAAAATGGACATTTAAGAAAAACAAATAATCATCGTCGGAGTGCGCTCAGTGAAGAGGTCAAAATAAATGTTCTTCTCTCTGTCGAAGAAAATCCCTATGTCCCCACTAGGCAGATAGCTAGGGAACTCGAAATTAGCCAGTCTTCGATGGCAAGAGTTCTTGAAGCTGAAAAATGTCATCCATATAAAATAACAGACCTCCAGGAACTCACCAAAGATGATCCAGATAGAAGACTCCAGTTTTGCGAACAAATGATGGATCTACTAGACAGGAATGTTGCACAAAAAGAAAATGTTCTATTTTCTGACGAATCAACGTTTATGTGTAATGGTGTGGTTATAGGACCGATTTTCTTCCAAAAAAATCTTACTGGAGCAAGATATTTAGAATTCTTGCAGGAGGATCCAGTTCCGAATTTGGCTATTATGTTCCTTTGCCCTATATAAGTTGACGTCCCGAATAAAAACATCTGCTTTCAACAGGACGGCGCGCCTTCTCATTTTGCAAGACCTGTTTGTGAGTACCTGAATGATGTATATCCATGCAGATGGATTGGCAGAAGAGGACCCTATGAATGGCCACCTAGGTCTCCGGATTTACCACCTTTGGACTTCTTCTTATGGAGTTACTTGAAGAGAAAAGGTTTTAAAACCAAACCGGTAAATATGGATGATTTGAAAGAACGAATGAGACAGGAGTGTAGGCTAATTTCTGGCGAAGTAATCAGAAATGTTCAAAACGAGTTTCAGTTACGTTTAAGGTATTGTCAGTTAGTAAATGGACAACATTCTGAACACTTGTTAAAGAAAGACTATTGAGTTGAGTTCATTTTTTGAATTAGATAATGTTGGTTGAAAAATTTGAAATTTGGCAGGAATGCTCAATTTGTCGAATCCTTTAATAAAAGTCATAAAAAAACGATGACGTCACATCTCATATTTGAGACACACTGTAAAAATTTTTTTTGTATTGAAATAAAGACAATTTGAAATACTAATCAACGTGTCCGAGCATATTTCCGAAAGAAACAATACCTTTGATTTAGTGAATTTGTTCCATGTTAGAGACTCGCACTGGATATGCATCTCTCATAAATACCTTTATTATTTCGAAATAATGACTAATAACGGTTACTTGCCCTACTCGGAAAACTTCAGATTATTATCTGATTTCTATAACTTCGAGCTGAAATTGAATACACACGATACCAAACATGTCTTAAAAAAATCTTTTTAGTTTTCTGTTTGTGAATTCTCACTTTGTGCCATATCTCTTTGAAAAACGAACTACTGTTTGAATAGCTGGAATTTAAAATAAAAGTAATAAAAACGTAGAAAATGGGATGTATACCTGAAATACAAGTGGGGCTGCTTTGATTCCGTGGAAACATTGCGCTGAGCGCTTTGAATCTTATCTATAACTTTGAGAAAAGCTGCCTGAAAGCACATTCCACTCGCGTATTCACAGATTAGTCCTGATACGGATGCCCAGATGGCAGAACAAGCTGAATGTGTAAGAGCGGTAATGTCTTTTTTGTTTGTTTATTTGTTTCGGCTATGTACATGCTATCTACCTCATATCCTTTTAGGTGTGTTCTGTATTTGTGAAATGGGATTTAATGTTGAACGGTGGTTTGTCCACGATGTTTCCAGTTGAAAAACATATGAGGATAGAAGATTTTTATTTTCGGAAAACGCTACTTTGTTAAACATAATCGAATGTTTTCATTACTGTTTATTAAAAAACATAGAGGAGAGTGACCAAATATGGAATACCATTTTGTTCATTATACATAATTTGCCCAAACGTTACAAATAAAAAACATTTGGTAGTCATTGATAATAATCATATATTTACGCTTTATTTTGTAACAAGTTTTGGTAACATTGACTAATTTCAAATGAAATTTTAATAAAAACTAAATAATGATAAAGGTATCTAAATATGGAATAGGTACCTCATATATGAAATACTATAAACACTATGAAATTTTAACTTCAACTCAAACGATGGATACATTGGTATAACATCTGTCTGGAGCTGTATTTCCTATCAAGGCTCACTGTCTGTATCAAACAGCATCATTTCCTCATCATCATTTGAATCTGACTCAGGCCTAATCTTTTCTCTTAACTTTTTTCCTTTTGCTTTCTTCTCGTTCTGTTTTTGATATTTTTTCTTTGGACATTAATTTTCTTTTTCTTCTTTCTTTTTGATTTTTTCTATGAGGTCGTTCTTTCTCTATTAGAAGGTTTCCTTTTCTTGTTTGGTACTAGGCGAATGTCATATGGAGAAAGAAGTCCTAAACTACTGCGACAAATTCCGGAAGTTGAGGGCACAGGTTCCATATTTGTATCTTCTCTGGATGCAGAAACGTCAGTTAAAGGCTTACCATCATCAGGTGTTCTAAGGCCATCATCGATTCTTCTAAGGGTTGGGAACATGTTATTGGTATATCGTCAACTGTGCAACCATCTTTAACTGCGTCTCGTTGCGCAACAAGATAGTCAACTGCAGTTGTACTTTTAAATAAGCCCTGCCAAATGGCTCCACAATATCAAAAAGACTAAGTGGTCTGTTGTTGTCTCTGATCCACATTCGTATTTCGTCACTGTAATACGTTTTGAGAGGTCACATAAACGTTTTGTCTAGTGGCTGGAGCTTCTGGGTTGTGTGACGTCGATGTTACGAGTATGGGAAAAATGACCGTCTAAAGTCACTAATACTTTCGATTCGGGAATAGGGTTGTTATGTTCAATAAAATGTTTGCTTTTCATCGTCAAAATGTAGTCTACCAAAATATTTTCCAGAGTTGTCCCTAAAATAGTTGTCCTTCTAAGTGTAGTAGCTGCGGCTTCTTCTGGCGGTAGTTCGATTTTTTTTTGGCATAATCCAAACAAGCCAGACCTTAGCACACCAAAATGTTTTGCATCTCTTAAATAACCCATTTTTTCTCTTTTACTAATTTAATAGCTTGCGCCATGTCCTCTGCATTTCAATCTTTTCGTTTCGTGTTTGAGATGACACCAGCCATTCTGATGAAAAATAGAAAAATACTTTCAATTCATAATTAACACAATCATCTAATCAGATGACACTTCAAATAACCAATTATGGAATATTCCATAATTGGATACTACGATTTGTCCATATTTGGATTTTCCAAGGACTTAAGAACTGACATTTATAATTTTACATTTGATAAGTCAATACAATCAAATACCGCTAAAACCTACAAACGAATAGCTAAGCAATGTCTAGAAGATATAACAACATTACTGTGTGCAATTTTTATGCGAAACATACGTGTTTTTTACATAACTTAGGAAGTTATGCGGCAGCGACAAAACAAAACTCTGCTACTGTGATGAAAGGGCTCGCTCGACTGACATGTTATGACCTGTACGCGCGAACGCGGACACGTAGAAAGAGACGAACACTGTTTACTGCGTGTGTCACTTTCCGTTTGATAGAAATGCTTGTATTCCATATTAGGGAGACTATTCCATATTTGGTCACTCTCCTCTAATATTACGACAACCATCTTTTTTTCATCCATGTATCCACTGCCTCCAACCCGGATAATAGCTTTCTTCTGTATATTTGTTGGTAAAATAAATCACTATATGTTTATTGTTGAAAATTCGAACCGTAAAATAATCGACACCGAGAACGATAAATCATTTGAAGTGTTACTTGCAAATTAATTAGTTGAACAATTCAATTTACACTACACTGACTGGGCTATGATCCTTTTTTCGATTCCGTGACTGTTAAATTTTAATAACGCCATCCCGGCACGCGTGTTCCTTTAATAATAATGGCGCTGCCGCCACACATTTCATCGCTCAATTATGCGCTCTTTCTTGGGTACTTGTCAACTTATCAAGGAGGGCAGAAATTGTCAGCTCTTTAAATTTTATATTCAATTTTCCCAGTTAGAAATGTGATTACGGGTCCCGTCTAGGACAAGTCGCTACCCCTCCATTTCTGCGGTCGTCTTTCTTTACTTTCATGAAGCCGAAAAAGTTTTTTAGAATCGTTGGAAAGAAAATTAATTTTTCGCGACTTATTGAGATTGGAGACATGTTAGGATTTTTGTGAGGCATCAGATTTATAATGAAAAGTCGCTGTTCACAAAATTTGTTAAAATGTAATAATGATGATTTTGATAGCTATTTTGTCAAATATTGCTTGCATAATATTTTACAAAGTAGGAAAAATAAAAAAATATGGTCATTTAGTACAACATGAATTTGGATTTGATGCAAGAAAAGAAAATATATCACCTCTTCAATAAAATATTAAGTGTTTTATTCGAAAAAATCGAGAAAATCGAGCTTTGATTCACTCAATATCAGAAAATATATATGCTCACATTATTATTTGACCAAACGTATTCATAAAATAACAAACTTTTCTGATGATTGTTCGTTCAGAATGTAAACTGAATAGATCCATTTTTCTATTTTCGAACTAATGTCTGAACCGCTCAGTACGTAGTCACAAAATAATTAGTTCGGAAATCGAATATAGAATGCAAAAAGATTTTATTGAAAAATCCTTTAACATTCCATGTTTCTTATGGGTTGGGTCTAAAGTGAGTGGGTCTATTCGACCCTCTACCGCAACCTGCAAGGATTTATAGTGGCTCACACCTATTCATCCTCGACGATAAACACAGCTTCTTAACGAAGCCGATTAGTTTGTATGGTGAGTGGTTTTTTAGGTCAGATGGTAAAAGTAAGGCTCTGCCGAACTCTAAGAAACTGATTCGGTCCGCAGCAGGGCAGGCACAAAATATATGCTCTGCTGTTTCATCATTTTATAAAACAAAGGCCACACTGTCTTCCGACAGTTCAAGTCTCTGCATATGATGATTCAAATGACGGTGACCTGTAAGAAGGCCTGTTAAACATTGTAGTTCATCCCTACTGTAGTCCAACAACTGTTTGATATCAAGCTTCAAAGGGTGAATAAACGCCTTGGAGTGAGCCAATCCTGGAAGTTTCTGCCAGAAATCTATACATCTTCTTGCCATCCAGGTTTGTTTGTTTGGCAAAGCTTAATGCGATGCCAATGACAGGTTCTGGTCCGATGAAGCTGCTTGCAGCACCCTCTTTTGCAAGGGAGTCAGTAGCTTCACTGCCTTTCAGGCCAGTATGGCCAGAAATCCAAACCAGGTAGGAGCCCAGAGCTACCAATGCCGCTTGACTCTTCTAGAATATTTTTATTGACTTGTATATGAGGTTGGATTCTTCCAATCTCTACGCACACAATTCATTAAGGTAAATTTACACTTAAAATACAGTCGCATAGGTTCCTAGGCAGGTAGAAATATCTGCCTGGGTCTGCGATTAAAAAGACCTGCATAAAAACCGAAAGGTGTTTTTGATCCATCTGTGAACCAACAACTATCTGCTCTTAATTTTTCCTTCTTCCACAGGATCCAGTCTCTCTACTCGGTAATAATACTTCTTATGGTTACCGTACATTTCAGAAAAGCCCAATGCAACAATTATTAAAATTAACATAGGTTTTTGGTAATTTTACTCCTTCATCTCAAACTTTTAAGGCAACTTTCGCTGTATAGGTAAACGTACACTAAAACATTTAGTTTACTTGCAAATATAATCCAGCTTATTGTCAAAAACGCAACGTATACGATATCCAATAATTGATTCTGTTAATGACATTTATACCATAATCAATTGCATAAAAGTGATGATCATGTTGAGTGAAATTTTAGTGCATATTTGATTTAGTGATCATTATTCTGAATTTCCTTTTTTCTTATTATTATCATATTCAATAGCAAGTTCAGTTCAACCATGTATATTTTATATCTACCAAGTCGTATTTAACAGTTTCACTTTTTGTCTGAAAATGTAAGTATTCATCGGTACGGAACACTGCAAATATAAACAGAACAATAATGGGTCCAATGCTGTTTCCTGTGGAATCCCAGGAATTATTTTGAGCCATAAAAATATTTTTTTCAAGTAGTTTTCAATGCATTTCATAAATTTCTGTTATGTGTGTGTATTCTTGATGTTATCTAGATGTTCATTGCACTGTTTATGATACTTGATTTCTTAGATTTAGATCATTAATCCTAGAATTTTGGAGGCGAATATTGTAAGTTTCCAAATTAAAATTCTGCCACATATGATTTCAGTATTACATGATCTCATGTAAAATAAATTAAAAATCATTTGTAATTGTTCAGTACACAAGCAAGCTTTTGTTTTGTCTAGCAAAATGACAATTCTTCAAGGATTTCAATATTAAAGTATGCGGTGGGATTTGCTGTAACTCAATGAAAATTTAGAGTAAACGTATTTGATACACTTTATTGCGTATTTTTTTATTCATTCAACAGTTTACAAATCCTGAACACGTGTTTTATTAGACAGTAGCTTCTTCAGTATGAAATAAACGTTATAAGTCTAAAATTCCTTAATAATACCGCATTTCCTAATCAGATGAATCGCTTGACTTGCTTAATGTTGAATATTGGTTCAAATTCTTTATATTTACTTTATATTATGCTTCATATGCGATTGATCATATCCTGCAGATTCTTCATAATATTCTCCATCTCAAATTCCATAGTATGTTTACATTAAACAAATCAATACCCAAGTTGAAAAATTGATCGAGCCACTTACGAATGTCTACATTCGTAAACGTTTTTTGGTGTCAGGTATTATTTTGAACTTACCTAGGAAGAGAAAAAATTCATTTTTAGTGTTCCATTATTCCACTGAAAGTGTTCATTTTGGAAGAAACCATTCACATAACAACGGGCTAGTGATGAAACGTATTGAAAATGATTAATCGATTGGACTCATATCCTGGCACTCCTAAACTGTATACGTGTATGTGAAATGGTATTTTTTCTTTTTTCTCGCAAACTAACAATTGCACTCAATTTTCTCCGCATCCTCAGCCAAACAAACCGTATTAAAGAAACATAAATTCAAGATCTCCTCGAGTGGATGTTTACAAGATTTAAGCAACGCAAGAAGTAACAAGTTGTTGGCCAGAGTGGATTCCAACAGATGCTTCGTTTTTCGGTATTACAAACATTACGAGCAAAATACAATAACAACTCATCCTGAAAAAAAACAATTGAATTAATTCCCGACTTGTTGAATTTCGAGTTTGCCAATACTGGATTTATTTCATGTTGCTTTCCAACTTAAAAGTTTTTTTTCAAATGGCTCATTCCCTTCATCTCCGATATCAAATTTGGACAGAGTATATCAAATCATTTCGATTTTTTAAGGTAATTGAATATATTTAAGCTTGATATGAATGAAATCATTGCTTTCGTTTTTTTTTTCGAGAGTTACTTATTCATAATTTTTAAATATACATTATTACATTCAAGTTAAATTATTTGGTTTACGAGTATTCGTTAATTTTACAATACTTTTTGGATATACAGGGTGTAACATAAATACGTCAATATATTCAAGTGACGTATTCCTGAGACAATTCTAAGTTTATGTAAACTGGTGTCCGAAAATGATTCGTTTCGGAGATACAGAGTTTTCGTTTTTCAAAAATAACTTTTGCAAAAAAATGGGTTATTTGCAGGAAAAGTGAAACCCTGGGTTTTTTGGTGTGGGAAATCATAATTTCGTAGGTATTAATTTTCAAGTAACATCTAGAGGGCGCTGCGTACGCTGTCATTATTTATTTCAGAATTGCCCTAACTTTTTTGACAGTGTACATTTGTCACTTTTCATGAAAAAACCTAATTCCCACACCTTTTCCAAGTAAAAAAAAGTTCACCTCCTCTTAGGGCGCTAAGTGAAGTTGTGAAGTTGCTATAAATACGTTGTTCGGTCAGCATTATTTTTATACTTATTTGCTTACAATTTCTGCGATTTCATTCAGGGCTTCCTTTGAATACAATTCCAAGAAGTTTTCCCATGATCAGATGTAAACTTATTGGGGCAGATTGTTTAAAATTGCTGATATTTGATTGTTTTACAGTGACACATTTGTTATCAATATTACTGGAGTTTTTTTCCCAACACCAAACCGTTATTTTAACACCTCGACACATGTTTCGATCACCGAGTGATCGTCTTCAAGAGGAAGATAAAACTGATCTTCGTTGTTGTTGGCAAAAATCTCCAGTAATATTCATTACTATATTAAAGGTTTCAGAATATCTCCATAATACACATCGATTTTGAAGTTTTCACCAGTACTAATGGGTACAGTTCATACCGGAGTTTATTATGTATTTAATTTCAGAAAGGTAATATTTTCTTAAGATAATATTATCGTATTTTTTTTAAATAAATCTCGGAGAAGCCGATTTTACCATCAATTTTAAATTATAAGCTGAAGGGAATTTTCAAATCAGAAAATTGTGAGATTTCTTTGTTTATATTTGAAATTTCTAAGATTTTCAATGTTCTCGATTTGAAGAATACGAATGAATTGAAACAGCTGTTCCATTTAATTTATTCAGATCGGCATATCTACAGATGTTTTTATGTGTTTATGCTAAAATGATAACATACATCTTCAAAATCTCCAATGAATTTTGAGACAACTCCAGTGACAAATCACATTTATTCGTTACTTTTCGATAATAATCAAATGGCATGACGTATCACGTGTTTAGTGTCTCATTCAAAGTTAATTTTAGTAACAACTTTATTTTACCGAATTATCCTTGAAAGTTCCAAAAATATCTCCATGATTACATTCTACGAACATTTGTCCTGGATGCCTAGACTAATTGCGCCGTGTTAACACGTGTGACAAGAATCGCGCTTTCGATTTTACCAGTTCTCAGTGTTCATATCAAACAGTTCGCAGGACGAGCAGGAATGGAAATATCGTACAAATCGCCCCGATCTGTAGGAGGTTGAATAAATCCGATTCTGTCCGTATTTGTAGGGTTTTATTAAATCCCATGTGAGAGACATGTCCACCTACGTTATGTCTCCTGTTGAGTCTGAAACACCTTAACTTCACCTCAATAGAAAGTAACAGAAAACTGAATATTCAAGAGTATCGCCTGAAAAACTTGAAATAAAAAGTACATCAAGTTTTTGTGATTTGAATAACTTTTCCTGAAATATATTAATTGAAAAAACTTGGTTTTTCATGCACTTCATTAATTATTACTGGATTTTTTCTGGAAGTAAAAGTCTATTCCAAGTTTTTTTCCAGATCCTTATTCGTCAAGAAATAAAAGAAACAGGCAATATTTGGAAGTGTTTCAGAAAAAGCTGTTTTGGTAGCCTCCTAGAAAAAGACCAATATATTTTCGGGATCAATTGAGACTATGCCTAAATAACTTTTTATTCTTTTCAAGTGTTCAATATCAAATGTTTTTTAAGTAAGTTGGGAATGCAATTAATAAATATGTAAATTGGTTTGTATTTGATTGAAATCCCTGATAACGTAATCAGTAACTCTCTTCAAATATGCAATGCCGATGGTTATGAATTTTCAAATTATATAAGATTGCATTGAAAGCAATGCGTAATATGCAAGTTCTGACAATATTTCAAGTTCAAACGAATATTTCTTGGATTTGTGATCAACTATTTGGAACCTTTGGAACAACATGGTTGTGTCCATGTGAACCCGCAACAAACTTATAAAAGCAGGAAGCGTAATTGTCTGCCCTGAATTATTCTATCCTTTTTGAGGACATTTATCTTTTTGGAGAAAACCGATACTTGGTTTCTCGTGGCATTGAACTGTACCTGATTACTATCACTCCAGTTCGAAATCACCTCTAGATCCTCATTAAGATGTGCAACCTCCTGCTGCCGGTGAAGATGTGCAACTTCCTGCTGCCGGTGAAGATGTGCAACCGAAGCAGATTTCCTGGAATCCAAATGGAATGATGAGACAAGTGTGCTTTCGTCAGCAAAGCAATATATTGGATTCTTGGTTTTTTCCAATAAGTCGTTGATAAACAATAAAGAGAGGGTTGAAGACAATAAGGATCTCTGGAGAACACTAGCATTGATGGTGAGGGTATTTGACAGATATCTACCGACGGTCACTTGCAAGAAAAGTTGTTTCAGGAAGCTGGAGAGAAGGAAGCAGCCTTTGTAATTCCAGTAACATGATTGTGCCAAGACATATCGGTGTCTATTTTAACCCCACAACAAACTTATCGAAGCAGAGAGCGGAATTGTCTGCCCCGGCATTATTATATCCGGTTCATAGATATTCATCTTTTTGGAATTTCAATGAGAGACTATTGATGAATGCTATTCATTAGGTAAGCTTCCAACAATAGAAAGGCTCCCAGAAGTTTCGGGTGAAGACTCTAGTCATCATCCCTCATCACCAATTTCTTGAACATTTTTGAAAGGCAATTGAGTGAATTGTGAAACCAATTCAGACCAGAGCTATATTGCCCGAAAAAAGAGAAATTTTGGAATATTCAATAGAATAAACATCAAACAAATCAACACGTTCAAAATTCCGCGATTGAAGTTACAAGCGATGAAGGATGAATGATGAATAATTATTCCTAGATCATGATTGGCAGAAACATTAAAGAATCTGGTTCGGTACGGGTATCAAGATTATTGGTATTGAAGCAGATAAGGATATTGCCCCCCCTTTATGAAGGAACCATCTGCGAAACGTCTGAGGGTTACTCAGTGGAACTCTCCATTTAAAAAATACTTCGTTACGTGAAATTGTGTGTCACTGGGGTACGGAGAAAAAACAATGTATAGACAAAAAATTGAGTCGAGTAAAATTTACCAAGCATCCAACAAAAAGCTGTAGAATCTAATATAAAGAACAAATGTATTGTAATGGGTGCCATAAAAGATGGCGAGGAAAACGCAATAAGTTTTCTTTATAGACTTGGAGAAAGCCGTAAATCTCCATATCCATTAATATCTGGAATTTCTTGAGTGATCATCAATATGGCTTTAGGAAACAAAGATATACAAGCGACGTTCTATTGTATGTCACCCATATTTGGAATGACGCAATAAAAAAAGATGGAGAGTCAAGAGATGTTGCGCCTGACATTTCTAAGACTTGTGACTGTGTGTGGCATTAGGGTGTGCTGGCCAAAATTCGATATTATGGCTTGTCAGATCATTTTTGAGTATGGCTCTTCAGTTTCCTGAAAGAACGTTCCCTGCAAGTGGCCGTCGATGGATATCTCTCGAATAGTTTTACCATCATCGCG
>WOGP01005006.1:0-13493 GCA_015342065.1 Leptinotarsa undecemlineata
TTTTTTATTGTGTTTATATGTATATTAATGTTAACATTATTACAATTGTTGTATATTATTAGGATGTACCCTATTTGAATAAAGCTTTTCATCATTTCATTTCATTTGTTGATCAACATTTTGAGAGCCCAATGTTGATCATAGCACAATTGGATGATGTAACGAGGCAGCTACTGCGTTTCTATCAATACTTTTTATCGAAAAATATTTACTCTTCAAATAGATTAGAATGTTTTTTATATCGTCATGTCTGTGAAACAGTATAGAGAAATCAACATGTTGAGAAATTATGTATTCTGGCTACCTAGTCATACCACTCCGAACAAACAAATAAAAATTTGAATATAAATCCTCGAATTAAAATGCCATGAGCAGCGTTCGTGGTGTTACAAAAATAAATTAGGAAATTATAATTTGAATGTGCCGTCGTTCTAGGTGACGGTCGTGTCATTTATTCGGTTCGATGCAGTTTCGTTCATTTAAAAAATGATAACCAAAATTGTGAACAGAGGTCGTTTTTTATCATTTAGTGCACTACAACAAACTTGCAACCTTTTTACACGTCAGTGAATGGAATTATACAGTGTGTAAAAGCCAAATAGAATAAATTCATTATTTCGGTTACTGTACACATTTTGAAAAAATCCCTAAACACGTCAAATGTAAATTATAATTCAACATTCCTCAACGTAAAAATACCCCCCTATCTTCACCTCCTTCGAATGACAGGTACAACTTCCAACTTTTTAAATGGGAAGTAAAGGTTTGTGATATATCGTTTCAAAGGTATCTCCATTCTCTATTCGAAAATGTTATCGCTTTATTGCAACAATTGAGATGCAATAAATTTAAATCATGTGATTACTGAAATTCGCTAAAATACACTCGAAAACTAAAATGTAATGCAAAGCATAAAGAAATGTAGCATACGAAAAAAAACTATAGATGTTTAAATTGCCTAAAACGTCTTGGCAACATCTTAATTTCAAATTAAACTGTTTTCGAACATTATTTAATATATCAGGCGTGACCGACCTAATCGCAAGCGTTAATCGTTCTTTCAAATCAGTCAAATTTGAAGGTTCAGTTTTGCATACATTGGTCCTTACATATCCACATGAAAAGGAATCTAATAATGAAAGATCAGGTGATCGCGCTGGCCATTCAATCGATCCACGCTTCGCTATCCACCGATTGAGAAATGTGGTATCGAAGTATTGCCGGTCATTAACTTGGTAATGTGGTGGTGCTCCATCCTGCTGAAATCATACTGGAACTCAAGGGTTTCCTGGATCAGGATATGAATTTGCTAAACTTAGAATGACACCATTTCGAAGTAGCGCCAAAAAATGATCGCCATTCAAGTTGCCCTCAATGAAAAAGGGACCAATGGTATGGTTTCATACCATCACTGCCCAAACGTTTAGGGTATTGCGTATGTTGTTCTCTCATCCACTGAGGATTTTTCGTTGACCAGTAGCGGCAATTTTGCCGATTAGCATGACCGTTAAGAGACAAAATACACTCATCAGTAAACAAACGTCTTCAAATTGGATGATATGGTTATCCAACATGTATAATAAGCTCTTCTATCAAAATCGTTTTCCATGAGCTCCTGAGTAGGTATATTTTCCTTAACCTCAAGAATCACATCTAATTTGAGTTCATCACTCATTGCATTGATAGCTGTTTTTTTATCTTCTTCATAAGACCAAGCTCGCGAAACTGCTTCTTCATTTTGCTTATTGTTCCTTGAGATATTGGTGATAAATTAGGAAATTTCTCATGAAAAAGGCGAGCTACTTCCTGTTGTGTTCGGGTTTTATCTCCGTAACCAATCAGTTGTAAAACTGTTATTTTATGCATTTCCGTTACTCTGTCCATTTATCAGACTTGAAGTTAACGAACTTTGAACTCAAATTGAAATACTGACAACTAATGTTGTAACATACAAAATAAGTTGACCTTTCAAACTAACGTTGCCACGGAAATCATTTACAATTTTTTAAAGAATACCATCTGGAATGAATCTCAATACCTAATCAATACCTCAACATGAAATAAGTTTTCAGTATATTGTAATAAGTTTTGACTGTATTTTATTGAATTTTTGTAACCACATGATTTTAATTTATTTTATCTTAATCGTTGCAATAAACTTGAAAGCGATAACATTTTTGAATAAAGAATGAAAAGAACTTCCAAACGATATATCACAAGCCTATACTTCCCATTAGAAACATTGAGGATTGTACCTGTTATTCGAGGGAATTTGAAGGTAGGGGTGACATTTTTTGTTGAAGTATGTCAAATAAAAATTTGACGTGTTTTGGGATTCTGTTGAAATATGTATCATAACCGAAATAATGAATTTATTCCATTTGGATTTTACACACGTAACGGCGGAATATTTTCATTTCTTCCACGTCTATAATACCATAAAAAATTTTGGTTACAATAAATATTGGAAAATCTAGATAGAATCAATTATATACCATGTTGACAAAACCTAAACATAAAATATAAGTTTCCAAAAATATTTTAGTAAAATATTAATTCAATTTTAGACAATACGTCTTTTTTAGCATGATAATGGAGTTTAATGGCCTTGAATAAACATTTTTTGTTCATGACGCGATGATAAAAATGTTGAAAACATTAAACCATTCATTTTTTGGTGATTTTCCACCTCATACAAATTTATCAATACGAAAATACTTTTTACAAAAAGTCAATCCCCCCTGAAAGTATCTTTTTTTCGCAAATATTGAAACAATATTGCAAATAAAGTCGAAAGATGAGAATGATATTTTTTTCAACGGCATAGAACAAGTGTCAATTTCGGCATGGGATCCTTATTCTCCGAATTCAATATGGCGCCCTTGTGACGTCATGTATGAAAATATTGTCAAACAGCTTGATGTGGTGGGAAACATCTATTTACATTTTCATTTCTTTCAGCAGCTATAATGCTTTAACCTTTCTATGCAAGATCTAATCAAAAGGTAATATAAATGTTCAAATTTCGCGGTCTACGTTGAAAAATTGCTTCACTTGCCCACTCTTCATTACTTGTTTGTAATTTTTTGAATAAAAACAGCACCATAATCATGCTTTAACTACCGTATTAACCAGATTTGCTCCCCCGCGACTTGTTCTTGTTGCCAAAATTGAAGAGACCCATGAAAGAACGGCGACGAGAGCTTAAGGACATACCAAAAAGTGCTTATCAGAACTACATGTAGGTACCTAATTTTTACCTAATTTTTTGAACAGACCTTTTAAATTAATTTCATTAGTTCGGACTTCCATTGTCTAATATGATATGATTTGAAATCTCTGAAATAACAAATGATAATCTGATGATATATCAAGCAGAAAAACCTGAAATGAAATTACAATAAATTGAAAAATTAGTCAAACAAATGAAATTGAACACTACCAGTCTTAGACGTATTGGTGAAGGGAACCGACACCAAGTGGGAAACAACTGTATCAATCTACCATCAATCTATCAAAAGACGAATCATCAAGACTCTAGTAGACCGTGCTTTCGGGTTCTGTAATACAAATGTAGGACTCGAGAAGGAACTAGGCATCATCGAAAACAAACTTCAACGGAATGGTTTCTTCAAAGTGAAGGTAGAACAAACTTTGGCTAAAAGACAGCAAGAGCTTCGCAAGGGAGAGAAGCCATCACAACTAGTACTTGCAATTGCCTACATCAGAGGATCTTTGGAAAGAATAAGTAGAATTGGGTCCAAGTACAACATCAGAACCTGCTTCGGATCCGGAAACACCATCCGTAACACCCTCATGAAAAGCAGGTCACCAAACGCGGACTGCGATTTCAAGAATTGCATTTACCGGATACCCTGTGGGTGCGGCAAATCCTACATCATTGAAACTGAGAGGCCATTGAAAGTCCGCGAGGAGAAACCAGCAACTCGGGAATAGCAGAGCATGTTTGGACCAATCAACATAACATCAAGTGGTCCTAAGCTGATACCATCCACAGGAAGAAACACTGGTTTAGAAAAAAATTCAAAGAAGCTGCATACATGTCCAATGACGCATTCAGCCAAGCTGAAGTAGAGATACACATATGCAAACTCAGAATAAAGCGGAAAACAGTCAACTCCCGCCAAAAGGCCATCTCCCGCTAAAGTAGTGAAGCCGATAGAGGGAAGAGGGGATAGGTGAAAGCACTCGAATGACCTATGAATAGTCATCTCTCGGAGGAATAACTCCAGTCATACCCAGAAGACTATAGTGGATACTAACAATCGAGACGTCGAGAAGAACTTGGCTTGAAATCATTCAATTTTTATTTAATTTTAGTTGTTTAATTTTAAATGTTTTGTCTCATTTTAGACAATGGAAATCCGAACTAATGAAATTCACCATCAAACATTGTCAACAACCTTTAAACAGACCTTTTAAATGCCTGAATACATTATTCTTTCCATATACAAAATAGAAAAATCGTTCACCAAACTCTGACACCACAGTGCAAAAATGGGTTCTGACTTGGTTCTACGTTGCAGAAACAAGTAATTGATTCAAACTGCGTAAAAGACCCATGATACAGATGATTCTGCTCTTGCGCTCAACTCAATTCTTTGACAATTTGGGTTTTCGATAACCCATTCATATTTTTAATGAACAGGCAATATCTTTTCCATAAATACTCCCCTTCTCAAAATGGTTGAGAAGTACGAAATTAACACTTATAACCCAGCAAAGTTGAAAACAAATCTTCTTGAATTATTATGAATTATTCCAAAATACGTAAACAAAAGATTAGATGCAATTAAAGCATATCTGAATCAGCCCAAAGTTCCATGCAAAATGTTTTGAACATTTCTCATTAATGAGAAGTATTGGTTGTAAATTACGAAATGAAAATCATTTTCGTAAACAGAAATATGGATTGAAAATAGGAAAGCCATGTAGTGAAAAAAATGGTTCCACGTGTTATCGTTTATTTGAGTTTTTGACGCATTTTAGCCAAATTCAAATAAAAGATACAAAATCAGTGAATCCTTCAAAACAGAATCTCATTTTGGGTAAATGTTATTTGAGGAAATACTTGTGTTATTTTTCACATTTATAGGTTGCTATTTCTATAAAAAAAACAGTGCGGATGTAATTAACCCCTTACCTAGACTTTTGAGTGAGAGTTATTGTTATTTCTATTTGAAAAGTTGATACCACAATTTTGTCTCTGATTCTTATATCTTGCGCCGTTCGAAAGTAATTTACGTCCACACTGTAAAAAAAGTTTTTAAAATGAGTCGAGCATGAAGGCAGAGTACTAAATCTGCTCAAAAAAAAATTCTGATTTCTTCAACATTTGCATGAAATTATTAGGTGGGTTTGCAAATTTGTTAGACCCAACAATTTATCAATTCAGAGGGGTATGTGTCAAATTACCTGAAAGAACAATTTGTTCAGGCAACTTAACTACACTGTAGGTTAATAGACTGACACCTATCACAAAACAACTATGCCCCTGGCTAATACCACGAAGAGCGTTGGATTATACACAAGAGGTGTCAGTGCAGGAATCTTCACAGAAGTATTTCCTGCATATGATGTTGGCGATACAACTGCTGGAATCGATTTTCAGGAACGGGCACACTTGAGAATGGTTTCCGGCTATTTGATCTCTCGTCAGTGCAACTGTTGGATATAACCCAACACCCTTCGTGGTATTAGCCAGGAGAATAGTTGTTTTCTGATATGTGTCAGTACATTAACCTACAGTGTAGGTGAGTCGAGACTGACCTCAACAAACTGTTCTTTTAGGTAATTTGATTTACAGACAGTCTTTAAGTATGCCGACTGAATATACGAGGTCCGGCTATTAAATAACGAGACTGGTTAGAAAAAAGGGTTTTATTATAAAAATTATTCTACTTTCAAATGCTCCCTTTCAATATACTCCATTTCCCTCTCCACACACCTTTCCATACGTTTTTCCCATTGATAGAAGCAGTGCTGGAAGTCTTTTTTGGTGGGGGCATTTAGGACCTCTGCCGTTTTTTGTTGTACCGCTTTCATCGACTCAAATCGGGTCCATTTCAAAGCAGATTTTATCTTCGCGAACACGCGCCGTACTCGCCAAATCTGGCGAGTACGGCGCGTGTTCGAGCACTGCATTTATCGGCCAAATACGGCCAAATAGCGCGTTATGGGCAGGTGCATTGGCCTGGTGCAAAATCCACGAGTTGTTCTTCCACAACTCTGTCCGTTTCCTCGTTCTCGTAGTGTTGCCAAAACTGGCAAATAGTAAGTCTGGTTGACAGTCTGGCCCTCTGGAACCCATTCAGTAATCACGATATCTTTTAATGTCGAAAAGAAACGATCAACATTGCCTTAAATTTTGATTTGTACATCCTTACTTTTTTTACTCTGGGCGATTCAGACGTCGTCAAAAGCATCGATTGCCGTTTTTCATCGGTCCGGGATCTTTTTCCAACCTAAAAGGAAATCTGAGCAGACCTGTTGACGCAAGAGCTTTAGGTCAGGATTATTTTTTTGGCATCTACTTCGCACAAACTTTTTTTATGTGTTATTTTGTCTAAATTTTTTGTGACTGTTTCTTTATCGGCGTTTACAGCTTTGGCAGTCATCCGGATGTTCATTCGACGATCTGCACGTACAGATGGGCTGATTTTGGTGACCATTTCTGGAGTTGAAGCAGTGACAAGGCGACCTGGGCGCTGGTCATCTTCAGTGCTCTCTCGGCCCTCACTGAAGTGCTTACACCAGTCAAAACACGCGCAAAAGATAGAGGATTGCCCCATAGACCTCTTGCAACAATTTATAGCACTCAACCGGAGTGTTTTATTTAACCAGAAATTTGAAATTGATACGTTGCTCCTGTTTTTCGTCACACATGGTATTGGTACGTGAATAGAGATTTCTAGAACCCAACGAACTACTCGTTCTTTTCCCCACCCCTTTAGGGCGCCTTGTAGGCGCGCAGTCTCGTAATTTAATAGCCGGACTTCGTGTGTGGAAGGAAAGGAAAGGTTCTGGTTTCCTACTTTTCCAACTTTGTACAAAAAAAAAAATGTAGGAATCTTCGAAAGAAAGGAGAAGTAACTCTTTACAAAAGATGTGTAGGTCATACAAAAAAGTTAGTTTCAGACACAAACTGAACAACTACTTTTATATTAAATATATAATAAAAAAATTACAATATATTCTTTACAAATTCGAAAAAGTCATTGGTATTCTGAATATAAAACAAAGAATTATACTCTATAAGAGCTTAGTAGAATCCCATTTGAATTATGGCATAGTTGGCTGGGGTTCAGTTTCCAAAACTCACCTCAGATCGCTTGAAGTAATCCAAAAACGATTCCTCAGATGCATATTATGAAAAAACTATGACTATCCTAGTGACCTTCTATATAGAGACTCTGAAATTTTTGATCCTAGAATGCTTTATTTTATGAGTTTAGCTATTGTTCAATACAAGAACAATTTGACTCTATCAATTTACAATTATAATACAAGAAACAATAAGAATATTATGATCCCATTGAAGAAAAAAAAACAATAGGACAAAAAAATTCCAATTATTCAGGGCCTCAAGTTTACAAGTCACATTTTGTATATCACAGGATATACAAAATGAACCAATCTTCCATAAATTCAAAATTAAATTGAAAATTTTGTTAGTGAATACACCTCATAAAGATTTAAGGAATACATGTATGTTTGTACATATTCCTAATATGTCCGACACTCTAATACTTGTATGAATATACAGTTGCATTTTATTGCCAATAACAATTATATGCTTTTCACAAGACTATAATATTACTGTTATTATTATGTTATGTCAAATCTTGAGTCAAATCTTCATTTATTCACCATATTATTATTAGATAACTCATCTGTTTCATGTATTTGTATGTGAAAATTATTTGTATATAAATATTGAATTACACAAATTGAATCAGATATCATTCACAGGATTCCTACACAATATAGTAAATGGAAAATGTAAAATTTCACTTATATAATCTTTTTTGGTGGGTTTTTGTCATTGGAAAGTGCCTAGGTGGATCAACGGTGTCCAACCACTGTCTTGAACGTCTCTTGTTTTCTTAGAAGACACACTATTCATCACACGTAACTATCCGATCAAAAAAAATTCGTTTTGATTGTCGATCGTCCATATCATAGGGCACCTACTCTTCAAGATTTTAATTTGCAAATGAAACCAAAACGAAAATGAAATTTTGCCTCAATGAATCCAATATAAAATAAAGCAGAGCTGTACTTTTTATATATTTTCCAGAAAATGCATAACTCGGCAGATTGAAAAACTCATATAATGAACTGTCACATGTGCATTATTCAATAACATCATATTGAATTTTCTGTCGACTAGTTATGAGAAATTGCGGTATTCTTCGATTTTCCGGTAAATGGTTAAATTTTTCAGAAACCGGCCTCGGATTGGCCTATTTCTGTAGCCCAATTTTCCATTTTTCAGGTATTGAAAACTCATGAAGCGTACCGGGAAAAATTGGAGATAATTTCACACCAATTTTCGCTAAGATATGTAATTAAAAGTGGATCAGATCACTCCTAGAAACAATTTAATAATTTTCGACTTCACAGACCGGACTATTAACATTTGCCTTGACTGACATATCTCTCCATAATAATTCGAACTTGAAATATTTCAGGAAGTAGTTTATGTAAATGACTAGTATATGTGTATTTGGGTCCATAATTCGGAAGTGAATGGGATCCCGATACTGGTAGACCTTAAATTTTATTAGACACGTGTAACATATCTTCGAATGCGTACAAGAAAATATAGTAACATGCGAATATGGGATACATGGGATAAAAAACATATGAGTCCATTTTTTTTCTATCATAGTGTCACATAACCATGTCTACGAAGAAGGTTCCCGTTTTTACATGAATTACGAGTTTTTGAATATGTCAGGCTGAAGGTGTCGTCACAAAATACCCTTCAGAAGACACTCTCAGCACGGAACAGGAACCATGAACTTTTTGAGAATCCGGAGTTGATAACCGTTAATTTAAAAATTTTGTCAAGTGGTTAGTGAACTTGAACATTGTAGAATTAAGCTAGTTTGGTTGAAATTGTTGAAATGTTGGCCTAACAATCTGCCGAGATGACATCGTAATAATTCATCGACATCAATCAAATTATATATCTGATAAGTTTGAAATAATTTCAACTTACCGCCAGCAATGACATTAAACACCTCTAACACAGAAAATGTACTATTCAGCATCAAAGTGCCGTTAGATGAGTGTATCTTCTGTGGTTTTGTCTGCCAAAAAGTTCCGAACATTCGAAAGCATTCCAAAGTATACCGGAACATTCTGAAATATTGTGGAATGTTCGGGAACAGTCTGAAACATTATAGAATAATCTCCAGAATTGTGTCGAATGCTGTGGAATATTCTGGAACATTGTGGACTTTTCGAAACTTGTTTGTATTCTGTATAAGCTACCTATTGAAAGACATATGTCAAGCAAGATCCATCGAATTTTTATAATTAAATGTTTATCTTTTATCAACTTCCTGATCGAAACCGGGTACTTTAGCCTATGAAGAATGTCATAACTATCAAATTTAATTTCTAATTAGGTTAGTACCTTCATACCAATGGTACCATATACCAGTCTACGGAAGACAACACAAAACAATAATGCGACCTTAACCTTCACAATAATGATTCACCACGTACAACAAAACTAGCGCATTTGCATCCTTTCTTCATAATGTGTGTTGCATCAGTTTGTCAGTTCGCTTCAATTTCTTTTCTCGCGCGCTTTGATGTTGCGATAACTCAAGATTTCAATTTGAATGGTGGTCAATAATAATATCCTTGGAATGATTTAGACAACTAACCTATTTATTTGATATGGATTATGGATTAATATCTTATCCGTCTTGAAAGCTTTATAATTACAACCGTACACGTGACCATTATTTCAAACATTGAAATGAGTATAGTAAACCATCCATGGAAGTTATACGTATGCCATCTCGTAGACCTAATAATAAAAGAAAAATATTATGTAGTGAACTCTTTCGTTATATCTCGAAGAGATTAGGCAGTATTTTCGATGGTAGTAAATTCCCGTTGGAAAAATTGAAAAATTTAGATTTTTCACTTTGTTATTAATAATCAGACATTAAAAAGTGATGAATTCAATTGAAGTAATGACAAAATTTTTTTTCAATCTTCAAATTCATTCGTATTCTTATTATTGAAAGCTAGATAAAAATGATTTTTCATAGTTTTTAGCTCTATTTATTCTAAAAGTTCTTATAAACATATGTATGGTTTATAAGATTTATGAAATTTTTTTGGGGATATTTTTATCAGTGATTAATATTTTGGTTTTTTAAAATAAAATCGTTTCTTGAATCGTTATTGCTTTAAAACGCGTTTGTTGATTAACAATTTTTTTGCTACTAAATACGAATATTAAGATTTTAAATCATAATATTTATTTCTCTATGATATTCTGAAAAAAATTTTTTTTTGATATATATTTTCTTTATTTATTCAATAAACAACTTTTTTAAACAAATTAATTTTTACTTTATATTTTTTAATGCTACCCAAAAAAACAAATAACCATTTCACTTTTTGTGTAAAACAACTTTTCTCTATTTTTTACAGGTTTTTCAGTATTTTAACTTTTTTACACAAAAAGTGACACATGATTGTTTTCTTTTTTTTTTGGTAGATAAGCAGACAATCACGTTGAGGATTACTTCAATTTATAATAATGTAGTGAATATCACGCCTGTAAATGAATATATGTATTTACTTTTTTATGTTACTTGGGTTAAATTGACATTTTATAAATGAACAACTTGACAAACGACTGATTTATACAGCAAACTCGTACTTAATCGTTCACTTCAACTACAAAAAAGTTTTCACAATGTAAATCACTCGATACCTTCAGAAAAAATTTGTCATCTCACAACTTTAACTCACTTCTATAGCGCATACTCCTCTTTTCCTTTCATCAATGGTGTATGAATGAACTAGTTCATTAATTTTCAATATTTACAATCGAGGAAAAAGAGGAAGTTCAATGTATGATTCAGTCAGAAGTCATCTACAAAAGTATTTTCATTAAAAAATTACTTAGAGAATTGAATCAAAATCAATGATGACAACTTTTTGAAAACTGGTTTCAACCCAAATGCAATTTTATCTCTGTGGGCTACAATATTGATCAATATTATGCATATTTGATGTGTGTAACATCGGTTCAGTAAAAGGTTAAAAAAAGAAATAAATAATCTATAACAAAGATTATTCCAAAATTCGTTTCTCGGAAAATATGATATATATGAATGGATAACCTATTTGTAACTTTGTCGATAAAAATATCAATTCTGATACATTCGAATATTAAATTGAATGCAATTTGAGACAATAACACTTTTTATGTGACAGTTGATTATAAGACATTCACTGATAAATTGAATGCCAACAGAGGAACATGCGATTTGTAAACATTGGATTGAACTATAAAAATATTATTCCTTGGCAATTTTACTACTGAGACTGACATTTCTTTCCAATGATTGACTAGTTCTTTGACCCAACCAAAAATCTAGATTAGCAACCTATTACAGGTAGGTAAAAACGACTTATTTGTTATAGTCATTAAAATTTTGTTGGACTGAAATACAGTTTTATTGGCGATTCCTGACAGGAAAAATAACTAGAGTCTCAATATTAGTGACCCCGACAAATGCACTACATGGAAAAAGATGCGTCGATAAATTCACAAACATCCTTGCTGGACAGACCTAGACGAAGAACTGCAGGCATTAACAGGAATCTTGATGATGACTATATATCTGGCCTGATGAATTTGGCGAAGAAAGAAGTTGTATACCGTCAAATCCTGTTTCAATGAAATCGAAACAATCAAGAGACAAAATGAGTAAGTTTTCAGTCTATATTCACAATTAAGCATAGACCGAAAGCGATTAGCATTTGAAAATAAAAAAAACAAGAATTAGAGAAGAAGATGCGGCAATTATAGAACAGGAAGAATTAGTGAAAAGTTTGAAATTGTTAGAGCTAGAGCGCCAATTGGGAGAAGCTGAAATTAACGCTCGAGAAGAAACAGAAAGCGGCCGATCGAAAGTAAGACAAAAATTACGATTGAATAGCTCAAGTATCACCGATGAAGCAGAAGAAACGAAACAAAGAGTGTATCAATGGATAGAAAACCACCCAGAAGAATGCATACATTTTTAAATATGGGATGGATATAATTTTATCATCAAATAAAGAAATTCTATTTATTTGACAACTCTAATCAAAATCTTTTCACTAACTAACTAGATTCAACTAAAAATATCAGACATCACATAAAATAGATAAAAAATCTATATACAGAGGGAACGATAAAAACATTCATTTCAAAGCAAAATAAATAGATTTATTCTGTTTATATTAAAAGTCATCAGTTACATCAAGCAATAAGACTTGTTATCGATGTTGAAAATTAGTTTCGAATTATGTTTTATCTTTTGAACTATTATTTATTTTATCCATGCCGTGGGGTACAGCCAGCGTTTGCAATGTAAGCGCAAAAAATGTGTTTACTTACATTACATCAGGAACCTTTGAAATTATTATCAGTGTTTCTCTACTACAGTATTTCCAATACCAATGAGAACAACACAGAGAAGGAATTCCTGCCTCGAAATAGGCGTCGGAATATCATTTTTCAGTGGTAGTTTTTCAGTTACTCATTCTCACAATCATAGCAATTGAAAAAAAGTTATCTCAACTGAATTTTTCCACCATGGGTAATTATGAAAAACTTCGAAACTTAAGGTAGTTCCGAGTCGAAAACTCTAAAATACAATGAAAACACAAATAATCACAACGAATTATCGTCAAACATATATTTACAAAATAATAGAGGCCAACAAAATTGCTAGAAAAATCAAAATTCTTCTTCGCTATATATGGACGAGGTGGAATTATCATCCGATTGAATAACCATCGGATTTATGGAACTTTACACATAATATTTTTTCTCTTCTTTTATAACACAGTTCTTCCACACATCACTATTACCTATTTAATTCACCACTCGTTTTATATTGTCAAGCACTACAGCATTGAAAGTCGGTGACTGATTACATTTCCGCAAGCTTTCTTTCATTGTGCCCCAAACCATTTCAATTGGATTGAACACACAATAGTATGGAAGCAAACGTAAGAGAACATGACCACGTGTTTCACACATCGAATTAATAATATACTCTTTTTTTGAAATCAAGTTGTTTTATGGTAGCCAGTAATACCCTTTTCGTTGGAATTTTTTCGAGTATTTCCATGTCATGATTTCGCATGAAATCAACAATATCTGCTTTTTTGTGTTATTGTTTGGTATTGTAGTCAATAACCGAGAATGATACGAAGCG
>WOGP01005007.1:0-13493 GCA_015342065.1 Leptinotarsa undecemlineata
GAGAATACTGAAGATGAATGGCATCCTTTCTGTCAAATTTTGAATATTTAGCAGGGTTGGATCTTTTAGATAACCTCTATCCAAACAATAACAAACTAACCTATATGAAAATGGAAGGTAAAGGAATGGTGATAAAACAGATAATGTTCTTATTCTTTTCGGATATTCACAATGAACTAAACTGGTATCTTGAATGAGAAAAACATTCAAAGTAGGTGAAGTACTTCTGTGCTGATTGAACATTTAAAAATATGACTTCATTTCAGATATTTTTCTGCTGTGCAAGATCACGGAGTGACTTCAAGTTATCCATTTTGAATGATTCAATACATTTTATAATAATGTTTTGGTTTATGAGAGCTTTATTAAAGCTCAACTAGGAGGTATCAGTATAATTGAACCCGTAACTAATTATAATGCATAAACTATGAATATTCAGTATTTTTTGATTTTTTTCCATAATTCAACTTTCGGTTTATAAATTTGATGCAGTAATATTTCCTATCTCTCACAAATAAGAATAACAAATAACCTATTGGAAAATCCTCACAAGTATGAAAAATATGTTGTCATAATTTTTTCAACGGATAATTTGGTATACAGCTCTCGCAATATTCAAAAAATATCCATGAAGTTCGATAGGTCGATGCCTCAAGCGAAACATCGTTAGTGAGTTAGGCAAAAAACGCTAAATTACATGAAAAATTTTAGACATTGAAACATTGCCAATCATTGAGGAAAATCGCGGTGCATCCAAAAACTACCCGCTATCCGATCATGCACGCTGTAATTTATTGCCAAAAAGTGACCGTGATTCAATTGAATCGGTACATGATATAATACCCAAGGTGATTTGATACAGTTCAATTGGTATTTTGAGATGTGCATTTTTTCAACCAAAATTTTTCATACAGGATGTGTCATGTGTCAGTGGCCAATACTGGGGTTATTAGTATACCCCTGCCAAGCAAGTTCATCCGTGGAGAGGCAAGAACCCTAAGGTATGTGTGTTCGTGCCACTCAATGTCACTAAGGGGACTTTCGAGATTCAGGACCTCCTCTCATCGTGAAAAGCCTTGTCATTGAATCAAGAGGAGAGCTCTTTCCTATCGAACTTCTGATCTCTTTAACAAACCCAGGCAGGCTTCCTGCCTGCAACCGACGTATCTCCTCCTCAAGGGAAGGATATCTTATGTGCAAAACTTTCAAGCAAGAGGGATAATACGAATCAGAGGAGAGAATAGGCAAGAAAACGCTTGCGCTTTGTGAAAAGGCGGCATGCTTGAATCTAATGTATCCATCTCTAATGGGTAACTTGTTGCGACCATTGTGGTCTGTATAGCTGTAGATTGCCTAAAAGCATTTCCCGCAGGTGCAGTTGCTGCCATGAAGTGGTGGTAGAGCATCGTCCGGAATTCCATCACATGATACCTACTTCTGTAACAAATCGCAGACTGACCACCGATCAGTTCCTCACTGAGTTGAGAAGCATTAACCATGATCTGTCAACCAAACCAACCTTGAAGTGAATTGTTCGCCACTAGGATATTGAGGCCCTGATAGTAGAGCACTACTCTATGCCTTACACGGCGCATACGGAAAAAGGATGTCCTCCTTTGTCAGAGCCCTACTCTTGCGAGCCGCCCTGTAAAATCACTGAAGTAATCGACTTCGTTGAGAAGCTTAATTTATTCGAGCAAGTTTGAACAACAGTGAACCACAATAAATCCTCGCAAGTTGTAGTGGAGGGTCTACTAGACCCATACATTGGACCCATCATACCTACAACATTTTAAAATCATTACCCTGCACGTTTTTCAATTTTTGAATTCTTATAGACAATGTTCTAGACTCATTTTCATTTGTTTCAGAAATTTTTAATGTTGATTACGAACAATTACTATTTGAAACAAATTTCACACAGAAATGTCTTGCTCATGTCAAGTTTCAGCAAGATCTCCACTTCATCACCAAATTAATGTCAGACAGTACTTCAGCTGAAGATTGGTGGAGAGAAAGGAGAGGAATGGCCAGCACGATCCCCTAATCTGATGTCTTCAGAATTTTTCTTATGGAGATTTTTCAAAAAGATTGTACAGAAATCAATTGCTTTGAGAAATCGAATAACGCTTGTTATCAGATCGGACATGCCTATCGTAATGAGTAATATTTGAAGGAATAACATTGACACTTGTATTTATTTATGTAAAGTGGCGTTAGTATTCCTGAACATTAACTTTGAACTTGCCGCAGAGAATTCAGAAGGAAGGGATATTGACAATAAGAAATACATTCACGAAATTGATTGAGTGATGATGAAATGTTCAGTTAGCCAAAACATAATGGATGGAAGTTCATTACGTAACTTGCATACCAAACAGTCGTATTATAAAACGGTATAATTGAATCATAAATTATTAAGTAGCTACGACATGAGTTTGTTCAATGCGGCGTTTAATTGGTACTTTATCTCACTATGAGCGCCATTAAATTATATGTATATTGGAGTTTTAGAAAATATCTGGAATGAATAATAAAAGATTTCAATAACTTACTGTGTTACACATTGTATGCAGAGTATCAGTATCAGCAATACATCATTTGTCTATTATTGTTTCATATCGTGTACGTGTATCTCTTAATTGTATTGATTTTTTTTCATAGATTGGTTTTAATCTTTTTGATTTTTCATATTATCATCATTTCGTACATATTTATCATAACGTACATTACAGCTATAATTTAAAAAACTGCAACACGAGTTTTACTACACGATAGCTTCCTTAGGCGTGTTGATACTGAATAAATTATATATAATTAGTGTTTTATATAACAATTCAAATCATATGACCTTTTGCCTACTCAGTGGCTGATAACTGAGTTTATCTATTTAAAAATTCAAATATTCCAAACAAATTTTACTAACTCATCATATAGACATGTTATTAACTGACTATCAATTTTCACATTAGAAAATATATTCAACAGGTGATTCAGGTGATTCGAATTATCAATTCTGTTTATTTCCGGCATTCCAAAATATTGTGTTCCAAACTTTTCACTCATGTCACTCTGCCAAAAAATTATTTACAGCCGTGGAATCGGTCGTCACATTCCAGAAACCATAAGTCAACTCATTTAATCAGTTGGTGGTACTCAGTTGACCTCGATTCTTTTAATTATTATACGTTTTTCTTCGTAAATGACTAATTTTGGTAGACTATATTTCTTCATGAATGCCTAATTTTGGTGGAGTACATTTATTGGGCGCCCTCTCCTTTTCTCTGCGGAAATCTAATGGTGTGGCAGACCTTAGCCACGCGAATTTGAAGCGTTCTTATATCAAAGTCGAGGCGGCCCGTTTATTTAGTATTATTTCGTTCTCGGGACGATAAATTCAGGTTAATGCGAAATAAATTTTCAAAACTGTTTTTTTCAAGTTATGATGCATGAAAATGGTTCACAAAGAAAAATGGCCACAGAGGCATGACTAAATATACTTTACTAAACGGACGAATTCTTTATAGGTTCATTCGATTAATTTTTGATATATTTTCTACAGTTTTTTTTCAAATTGATTCAGGGTTTGAGGTTGGGAAAACTCGTTTTTTCATCTGTTAAAGTCGTTTCATTGACGTTCATTCATCAATTTTTCTGGTAATTTACCAAGGCAACACGTAAGATTTATTGGTCTGTAACCAGAAGAGCCTAGGACAGTTGTCAAAAATACGACACAGAAAGGAGCGCGTGCCTAAACAAGCGAAAGAGTTTCAGTAAGATCCCTAGTTAGTTCTAGTAAACAAAGCAATCATAGACAGTAACGGCATCTTTCAGCAACAAGCGGAAGTAACCCATTATTTTTGTTGACAACAATAGAATATTCTACGCGTTTCGAGTTTAGACGAAAACCTTCCTCATCAATATAAAAGGAGTGCTTCGGCGCGACGTGAGACTTTTGAGTCGAGTAATCAAAGCGATACGGTCGGAGAAGGATTCTAGTTGTACTGCGAAGTAGTGATTGTAAAGTCTAGTGATTGCACTTATTTGTGTCATGCGCGTGGGATGTCTATAATTGTTGTGTCGAGTTCCATAATTGTTACGATTTTGGCATAATGTCACAAAAACTTAAAATTGTTAGTGAGTGCAGAGTTTTTCAGTCTAAATGGAAAATTGCATATTTATCAATAGAGTGGAAAGGTAAACCACTGTGTTTGATTTGAAATCAAACAGTTGCTGTTTGTAAAGGGTTTAATTTGAATAGACACTATAATACAAATCATCATTAATCAAAATTCGATTGTTACACTAAAAAAATGAATGGACACATTGTCATCTTCAGAATCTGAAAAGGTCAACAATCGATGTTTATAAGTTTATTCTGAGAGAATAGATGGCCTGAAATGAAGTTTTTTTATTGCATTGGAAACCGTGAAGGGATCAAACCCTCTTACTAATAAGGAATTAATAAAAGCTGTATGTTGAAAGTACACTGAGTAAAAGTGGTAAAAAAACATTGAAAGTTTCATTTCTCATTTTTTATGACCAACACTGAAGATCAAAGTGTAACACTTCCCATTTAACGGAAATTTTTCTACAGGTTTTGCTTATACCGTATTATATAACTGTGTTTCGTGAAAGAGGTGAATGAATATTGTTGAAAAGTGAAATTTGAAACAATTTCCAATCACATTTCCCGAATTGGGAATAGGTATTTTCGCCTGATTATCTTCTGTACTCGCGATTATAAATGTCGCGAAGGAATATATGTTTTTCAAATGTTCGTCACTCAAAGAAAGTATTTCGAAACTAAAATTGTCTTATGTTTTACTAACTCTTGAAGAGGTTTGTGGCAGTATATCTCAATGTTAATTCGAACCGAAACATTATTCTCAATAGTAGCAATTTCCTTGAAACCGAAAACAATACGCGATGTATAATTAATGCATCTAGCCGCGTCAAGTAAAGGTGCTATTCACCAAAAAAGCGAGCACGAGCGAACATGAGCGAACAGGAGCAAACATACACGAATGCTCGCTCGTGTTCCCTTTTTTGGTGAATACGCACTTTAATATTCTACTTTGATCATTAGCAACCCAGTTAAAGTCACACTCAACAGCTAAAATGAAACTAAATTCACGCTTTCCACACTATATCTTCCCAGAATGGAGTTCACAACATTAAAATCTAAAGGTGCGTATTCACCAAAAAACCGAGCATAAGCGAGCATTCTTGTATGTTCACTCGTCTTCGCTTTTTTGGTAAATACGCACCTTAAGAATGGTGACTCGTATGCCAGCTCAGCGAAGTCATGTGTAGGCGCGATAGATTTCAAAAATGAAACCCAGGCGTTCAAAAATAGGAGTTATTTACGTACTCTCGGTATATATTCGAAGTTGTGTATTCAATAATTGAACACTCAAACGAATGTTCTTTTTGAAATTTGTTGTTATTCATGTAAATCTAGAATTAATATTGTTATTCATATAGATGCTCGACCAAAAATTTTTTTCAGATCAGCGTCCATTTTTTTCAACTCAAAGGTTGTTATTAAGTCAGTAAAAAATTTTTGTCCGTTATGAGTCTAATTCAACTGTTACATCTCAGTCAATAATGATTCAATTTAATCGAAATAAGCGCCATTTAAATCAGTGAATTTTTGCAACCGTAAATGAAGTCGACGAAGGCCATTTTTGTTTTGTCCTGATTTGTGATGGTTACACCGGTGAGAATGTTATCGAAGTGCTTGGAAAGATGATAGAGGTTGGCGATAGATCTGATGAGTAGGGTGGGTGAGAAAGTACGATAGTCAATTCATTTAATTTTTGGACGATGATTTGTGGATCGGACCTCTTCTGCATGAACAGCATCAAGTGTGCAGTACAAATTCCTGTATCGATCAGTATATATCACGACACAGGTGAATGAATATTCATTCAAATTACGTACGAAACTTTAAAAATACCTAATATTTTTGAGCAATACCAATTGAAAAAACCACTCGATTTATAGACTCGTGGTTTCATCATACTGGTTGCTTCCATGCTATTGGTAAGTAATAAAGTTTTCGTTAAAAAATGGAAAAATTATCGATACAATTCTGAAGACTTGTTACTTTCGATATAGCAAATACAAAAACATTTACTTCTCGTGAAGTTGTAAGTGATGATTTTCGTAATTTCATGTTCCTGTGGAAAACTGCTATACTATCATTAACTGAAAAAACAATTTCGAAACCAATGTCACCCTCCATGAATAATGGAAAACTTGAGCTGTCGATAGCAACAACTTCCAATTTGAACGGCGGTTTCTCTTTGAAAGTGTCGAGGATATCAAACCAGCCACTCAACTTCAATATTTATCGTGTGAGTTTCGATCTCGTATACCAATTTCAGCACTTATTAAAGTGTTTGACGACAACAGAGGTTATTTATTCTTGGCTGTCCACAACCGTTTTATCGGCAGTCGTAAAACATTATATCGTTCTGTTCCAAATAACTTATCTGTCTGTAGCCTCTGAGAAGTTATATTGATTGACGATAACGTGAATAACAGAAAGACTAACCCTTCTAGAAGAAATAGAAGCTGTAAGTGTGAACAACTCAGAGAAACACCATCACATAATCTTGTTTTTTTTCAAGTTGAGAAAATCTCATTTCAATATAAAAATAATTGTTTGAAAAAATATTTTATAGTTTCGTGACAAAATTAGTGTTCAGAAAGACCATTCTTCAACTATATTCTTTGTTATTATTATCAACGCTACCTTCCAGATATTGGAATGATTAGTTTTTGAGATAGCAATAATGGAAAATTAAAAATTTGTATAAAATCATAGCAAGTCTAAAAAACAGCTTAGTGAATCTACTTAAAAAATTTTAAATTTAACCGAAAAAATGTTTCTGAAGAAACCAAATCTCTTTTGCTTCAGTCATGAATATTTGTTGACAAATTGAAAAAGAAAGAAGTGCTAATTGTATAATCCTGATTCGTAATGGAAAGTAGTTGGTTTGATCATTTTTTATTAAACATCAGTTGTTAATTCGGATTTTACAGATGTTATTCAATGTGGGCATTTGCCAAGGGATGTAGAATATTTTATTCAATAGGTTTACGCATGTGAATTGTAAGACATAAGTACTAGGTTGGTTGAATTTAACACATTTACCATTTTAGGAAACTAGAATAATCTCTTTTCAGATCAAGAATATCAGTGGTTGTTTTTGAACATTCGCCAAAAACTAGAATTGTCGAATTTTGTTTTTCTGGCTCTACCTCTTCCATTTTGAATGATATAAAAAAGTCTACGGAACTTTTACCACTGTTTGATATTCCTTTTGATTTGATGCGAATCAATTTGCAATGCGATGTTCGGTTCATTAGATTTCAACATTAACTCCTTTTTTTATAATACGGATCTTTAGTTTTTTACATCGATGTTTGCAACCACTGTTATAACTAATTCAGTTATTTATCAAATCATTCTGCTTTTCCAAAATTGTAAACTTTTGTCCAAATTAACTTACCTTGTAGGTTTTACTGTTTCTGATATCGTTGGGCCAATGAATTCATAGCGGGAGGAATAAGAAAAAATTAGCTTCTTTAAAAGGTTTTTTGATCAGAGTAATGACGGAGGTGTTCTTTGATTTGCGCACGATAACGAAACAAAGTTGATTACGAAGCAATCATGAAATTTTTATCAGAAATCGTAATTCATCAAAGATGCAACATTTCTAAGTACTCCACATCTCTATTGAAAATAGAGATATACTGAGGAAGCTAACTTGGTTAGCGAAATGCGCGTCGAGAGACCCCAATTTTTGTTCTGGTGTTGGGAAAGTGTATCTAATAGATTAATTTTATGCCAGTTGTGCCAGTACGAAGTATCAAGTACTCCACATCTATTTTCAAATGGTCCTTTTCTTATACTACATGTGTTCTTAACAATTGTATTCTTAATGCAATTCATAATTACTCATTCTTGAATTTTAGCAGAAAATATTGTAGACGCACCGTACAAAACTTCGCTTTTTCAATATTATTTCATAATTATATTGAATGATAGTAGAATATTTTACCACTTAACACTTTCAATTTCACTCACAACTTACACATTTTGTTTGAAGGGGATGGACAATGTTTCATGATGAATTTCATAAGTTCGAACTTCTATTGTCTGATATTATATAAAATGATTTGAAATCCCTGAAAGAACTAAAACAGAAGAAATATAAAAATAAAAGAAGAAAAATAAAAAAGAATAGCTGAGAAAAAAACAATTGACAACTCCCGCCGTTCGGTGGGAGTTGTCCATTTTTCACTTGATTCTAGGTTTCCATATGTTGTGTATCTCTACGCTAGCTTGACTGAATACATTGCCGCATACACGTTATCCAACAATATATTCAGCCAAGCTAACGTAGAGATACACAACATATGGAAACCCATAATCAAGCAAAAAATGGCCAACTCCCGCCAGACGGTCATCTCCCACTAAACCAGTGAAGCGGAAAATGGAAAACAAAGGAAATGACCTATAAATAGTCAGATCACGGAGGAATCGGTCCAGTCATCACCTGAAGACGATTGTGGATACCAACAATCGAAACGTCGCGAATTAACATGGCTTGGAATCTCTTAACTTTTTAATTTTATTTTATTTATTTTTTGTTCAATTTGTTCCATTTTCACTTGTATTTTATTTATCTATTATTTCATTTCAGGTTTTTTGCTTGATATAATGAGCTACCCTTTTTTATTCTTCTTCTTTAACTTTTGGTTTCTTCTCATTTAGTTCTTTCAGGGATGTTATATAGTAACAGACAATGGAAGTCCGAACTAATGAAAATTAAACATTTTGTTACATACTTCTCAATATTTTACAAACTCACACATTATCAGTAACAAAATTGTGAAATAACAGAAAAACTAGTTGTTGGTCAAAACTTGTTTGTTCAAAACACCACATTGCATCAACGATTTGAGTTATTAGTTATTTCCAACGGTGGTTTTATATAGCAATCACCGTTTCTATTATATATTCCATTCCACATTCGTTGGATGATTCATTATATATTGTTGGAGAACTGAAATGAAAATATCCATCCGGATCATACAATCCAATCAGACCGCCGCACTTCACAGCTTTCGACGTAATTACTCCATCGTTCATTCTCTTGAGAGTGTGTTGGGTTGTTTATAATTCACATGACTGATGGATCCATAATTTTTTGCAAATCCGTTGAAACACAAATCTCGGAAATGATAATCAAACAGATAACCACATAATATCTTCATGACACGATGCGACACCAGAAATCAATGAAAAATTTCGAATTTTTGTATGAAATGTCTTTTGTTCTGGTAAAATGTCATGTATGTAATACTTTTCCTGATGAAAATGGTATTTCAATTATAAAAATACGTAATTATGATGAATCACTAAGGGACTTCTTTAATAAGCATTGCTTCTCTTTCTTTCGTTTGAAGTATCAGGATAGCTCAAGCGGCAGTTGTAAAAGTTTGAATGTGAGGAAAGTTGTATCACTGTAGTATCCAAAGTATCCAGATGAACTTACCAACCGATGAATAGTTACTAGAGTTCGAGATACAATATAAGGAATTTTTTCTTGGTACAAATGGTACTAAATTGATAAAATCAAAGTCCAGATCTAGACATAGCTGTTCGATCTGCCAATCTTATGAGTTGTGCTGGTAAAGTTTTTGTTAAATCAAATTACTCACAACAATCCCGATATGAGTGAGCGTAACCATTTTATGGGATTTGCATAGAACTAGTTTATCTTGGATGAGCAAAAAAATCAGATCCAGTTGGTAAATTATCCAAGCAGAACAGATGCATATTTCCATAATCGTCTTCATAAAAGGTATTGATGATGTAATTGATTTCATAAATTTGATGCAAAACTAATACTAGTACTAAACGCTAGAACTACAATACTATCTTCTACGACGTTGGCATGTGGCTACTGATTTTCAACATAGTATTTCGTTCGTATAAAGATAAAACAATAAGTTGTTCGAATCAGAAATTTTGTCAGTTCAAGTAGTCTTGAGCAATTTTCCAGTGTCCAAAATTGGATTGGATACAATAATAATAATAAATGGTTTTCATTTTACGTGGCGGAGTTTAGCAAAGCCATATTCTTCCACTAGACCACGTTCAAAAAAAACGTTACAAAAATAAATGGCAATTTCAGGACAATATTGAAATGAAATATAAATCTTTATGTTTGGATAACTGTTGACTGAGCAATTCAATTCAATGGTCACTTTTGGATAGCGGTAGTCATGAATTTTTCAAAGATTCACTGAATGAATTATACATTGTTACAGCATTATACGTGAAGAATCGTTTATAGATAGTGCTGGTATGATTAGAAATGTCAAAATTATCATTGAATCTAAGGATTCTTGAATGTATCTGATGTCTGGAGTTTCTTTTCCAAAAAAGTGTTTTTTAAACAGTTTGTGAATGAAACAAGCGAAATGCAATTCTCTTCTTCTTTGCATTTTCAACCAATTCAATTAGTTGCTTGATCTCTGTAATATTATCTGAATGTTAGTCTAATGCAGGGGTTCTGTACTTTCTGAATTCTTGCAGAGGTTATGGAAGACAAGGGGCATAAATGACATCGCAATAATTGAACATAGATAGAAACAGGGTAATTTTGAGAAATAGGGTAATTTTAAGGGATCTGTTAAAATAGTGTATGTTTGAATACAGATGTTTCAGTATACCGTACGACTTTTAAATGAGAGTATTGACTTGATGAACAAATCTGAGGTTTTAGTCTATATAAAGTCCTAAGCATTTTATTTAGTCAGTCTATCAAGACTGTCTATAAAGATATAAATGGATATTATTTTCCTTCCACGATCTTTGGCTTTCCCAAAAATTATTACAAATGGTTCACTAAAATTAAGGTTTAGATAGTGTTGCTGTGAAATTTGACAAAGACTTTTAATATCATTGTTGAGCGGTGATTCGTGATCAATAAGATGAGTCACGTTATCGGAGCAGTACACTTATACCACTGATGATGTCTGCCACAGTAGTTCACGAAACTTTTGGTACTTCAGGTTCCACTCGACCACTGTCTGCAAGCCCGTATTTTATTTTATACTTGACATCAGTTCATGACATTTTCGGAATAGCAAAGTGTGATATATGCACTATGAACAGAGACAAAAGTCCTACTTCAACCATTTCATTGTTCAGCTTAATATAAATCACTTTGTAGAAAATTAGTTGTTTCATTTACTGAATGAACTGATATTCTGGAATATCTGTAACATTATATTTTCATGTCACGAAGTTGAAATGCGCTTGCTCTAATCCATATTCATAAAATTTGTGTTAAAATCGAAATCATCAAATTGCATTATGAACTGCGTGAAAAGCGTGAAGATAACGACGTTGTAAGTAATCAAATTTCAATAGCTGAATTCACAACCAACTTTGAAGTTTTCATAACGTTGAAATGCATTCAGGAGTTATTCAGGGTTACAGCCTGGTTATTATGGTTTGAGCTTATTCAAAGTAGAGATAATTCTCCCCTAAAACTTTGTTGAGTATCGTTTCAGAAGTTGAGAGGAGTTATATTTATATATGAAGGGGATAGTTAAGTGGAAAGCTTCGAACTGAACCCTTTGTTCAACCTGCTTATCTAATGACTTAAATGTGACATTAGAGTATTATTAGTCTCATATACCCTTTTAGCCGAAGACGTGTTCTTCGGAAACAGTAAAAACATCGGGAAATAATGAAAACTGTCACATGAATGTTGAATTTCAGATATTACAGAAATATCAAATTGCAGAAGATAGTTATATCGTAAACATAATTAACAGAACTTTTTGTGAAAAGCCTCTTGTCTTGGTATATTATTATTATTATTTATAGTTTATACAACTATTGCTGACAATCTATAATAATCATTCATTTGGACAAAGTGAAATGCAACAAAGTTCACCTGATCACCATTCTATTTGTATGCTACTAGCTTAAACTCAAGCTCAAAAAAATCTTACTGTTTTTTTATTTAGTGTCTCGTCACCTCTTGGCATGGATGATACAAGTCCAATCTCGTTTTAAGGATACTCCTTCTTTAGAAAATTCGCACAAACGCTAATTAAATTCACATCCACATATGTTTATGCAGGTGTACAGGATCAAAATCTTACCTTGAGGTTCAAGATGAGTTGAAATTCCAGCATGAATCAAACCAATTCTGACGATGGCGTTAACTTATGGTATCTAGAAAATCGATGAGCACTTATAAGGGTAGAACTTTTCAAAATTCCTTCACAATACTCTCATGTGTCCTAAATGGGGGATCCAGTTTCCATGATTATTTCAATAAATCAAAAACGTTTCCAAGTGTCACTTGTCGGTTATAATGCAAATCATAGAATGCGCTTGCATTAGTCCTAACTTAGTTGTTCTTTTTGAGTATTACAGAAATGCAGTCTTGGCACGTACATATAATTCAAATATTTTCTAGTTGAAGTTGGGATGATTCTATAATGCTCAATGGCTCACGGTCGGCAAATATCCATGAAATTTACTAAGTTATTCGGGTAGTTATTAACATTACCTACCCAGAACACGAGGCCAATGACCAAAGCAGCCAATGCCGTTGTCACCAGAAAAACAATTCTAAAATTTTGGATAATATTTCACTAGACGGCCCCTTCAGAATATGTTTGTATCACATAGTATGTTGTCATTCAAAAAATGACTCAAGTTGAAGTTAAATACATGTGGTCAAGAGTAATTAATGACAAATTGAAAAGTTCATTCTTTGAATTACTGCGTAATAAAACCCCAAAGAAATTATTCAGCCAGTAACTCGTTTGAAGGTGGTTGACAATGTTTCGGGGTGTATTTCATCAGGTCGGACTTCCATTGTCTACTTCCATTGTCTAGACAATGGAAGTCCGACCTGATGAAATACAGCCAGTAACTTGTCGTATTCATAATTTTTGGCAATCAAATAAGATGAGTTCACGAAAATAGTATATGCTTCTTTTCAAACAATCAACATTTCGGAAAGTAGTGCATGTCCTTTCTCTCACGCGCCACCCCCGCGCATCGTCAACGTCGTCTGATAGTAGATGCGACTTGTAATGGCTCACTGCATTGCGTCAAGTTGATCTCATTGTGGTAACTTTCAAAGTATTCATTCAAATTCCTCAGTGGACTGTATAAAACGACAAATGTATAAATTTTTATAAAAATTTCACAGATATTCTAAAATGTGCACTGTAAAAAAAGTATCCAATGGAATTGAATTCATGACTAAGTATTTTGCATATAGTGGCTACCACATAAAAGGTATATATATATGCTATCGCGGACTTTTAATTATAACTATTCAAGATAAAGAATCATTCGATACGTTATCTTCATGAATTGAAGGGGTTGTATTTTTAGGAGTGACTAATTTTTGGGAAAGAAAGTTTTTGGCTTT
>WOGP01005008.1:0-13492 GCA_015342065.1 Leptinotarsa undecemlineata
GATACTACTTATCCCGGTCGTTGGATTGACCGTCGAGGTCCTACAGAATGGCCAGCCCGCTCGCCAGATTCGACACCTTTGAACTTTTTTAATAGGGCTATTTGAAACAATAGGTGTACGGAACTGAACCTACTTCAATATTGAATATACGGCAGAGAATAATA
Organism: Leptinotarsa undecemlineata; assembly: GCA_015342065.1. Lineage (NCBI taxonomy): Eukaryota > Metazoa > Arthropoda > Insecta > Coleoptera > Chrysomelidae > Leptinotarsa > Leptinotarsa undecemlineata. The sequence continues at coordinate 165 of WOGP01005008.1, forward strand.
AATATTTGTAGAGATATTCCCGTTACTGTGTTTGAAAATTGTTCGGCGTGAAATGTTGGATAGGCTGTTCATATGTCAAGAAGTTCAAGGCAACCATTTCGAGCATCTTATGAACTGACCTCAAGCTTATTACCTCATATTATGTAGTTAAATGTCAATGTATTCAGGCAATTATTAAAAGTTCCGCCATAGTGTAGTAGTTGAAGATATTGACATAATATTCTAGGATTATGAAGTATTCGTCAGGAGCTTCAAAATGATGTGTCACACGACCCCCTTTCCTGGAACTATTCATGCATTAATTTCAATATCACAAATTTCAATTGTGTGAGTTGACCCGTTCAGAAAATAAAAAGTGGGGGGATATTAAACAAATGCACTGTATTATCTGACCACTGATGAAATTTATCAAACAAATATGTACTTATTTTATCCTCAACACAATGGCAAAAACACAATCAAAATTGAAGATATTCGGAACTCCCTGCTCAGAATCAACTTCACAATGGTAGATGAATGATCTATAATCTGTGAGCGTTTGACTTATTATCTCTCTCAATGCGAACATTGCCAGTTATTATTTGAAAGTCAACAATCAATTATATCGACCACTCTGCTTGAAAGTATATATCACTAGCGCGAGTGAATGATTCTCGTTAATCATTTATACGGAATATAATCAGTTAAGTGTTACATTGAATGATATAGATACTTTAAAAAATGGTACTATTGAATTTGTCTAGGACAGGTGGGCAATCAACATCAAGTTCTTTTCGAAACTAAACGCTGCGTTGAAATGAAACCGAACCCAGTCAACAATTTACGAAATATTTCAATACTCCTGTAAATTTAGACATACACAATATTTTTTGTGAAATTTATTACACGAAGTTAAACAAACCACATTATTCTCGAAGTTTTGAGGAGATGAATTGCCTGATTAGTCACTTAAACTATTACAGTGAGTAACTCATTTTAGAATAATGTGGAAAATAACCTATGGTTGACAAGTTAGTAGAATTTGAGTAAAGTTAAAAAAGGAATGTTGCAAACATACGAGCAAAGCTTTTAGATTGAACAATTCGAACAAAGACCCACCTCCTAGTACATACGAGTATTTAGCGTGACCGGAACTCTATTGGTATTTTTCTTCTGTGTATTCAAGAGTCCTGTTCTTGGGACTGTTCTGTTCATCTCAACTAGTATATACATTGGTTTCATATTTCAACATAATATTCAAGAACCGGATGAAGTAACAAACTTCCAAATTCAAATAGTGCGATGACGCATGAAGACCCAAGGGGAGACACGTTTATCATAATAATTAACGAGGATTCTAATGTTCATTGCAAAGACTAATTTTAGACCGTATCCAAACAATGCCACATATTGCAGGTAAATATACGCAATTATTCTATATTTTTGCCTAACTTGTCACCTGACTTACGTATCGGTTCTTTGATGCGACGCGCGTTTCCACAAGCCATAACGAAACTTGTTTGACGCTTACGTTACGGACCATGTATTTCAAATGAATACGTGACTTTAGAAATTCTTCAAAATCAATTCCCAAACGTTATCGGTTCATTTATTGTTGATTTATTCAATAAAAATTTGTTGGTGGGTTAAATGATGTCTTGAAGACATCATTTATTTTCATTTATTTTCGAGCAGTATTTTATACTCAAATTCATCTGATTTGCAAGGTCAGTTACTGGAACGCAAGGGACCCGTTCGCGAAGAGCAGAAGGCAGTTAGTCCTGAGATTAGTGTTGAAAACAGTTCAGTAATTCAAAAGAACCAGAGACAAAATACCCGTAGGTATTTACCATAATTCGTTGATTAGCATTGGAAGGGCACTTTTTAACATTTCCCTCGAAGGTTTTAAAAATATAGCATTATAGTGCACCTGTCAAGATATTTTAACAATGTGTTTTGGACTTTGTACGGTGATTTAGCTATGCATCTATTAGATTTCGTGAAATATCCGTACCTACATTGCAACTATGTCCACTAACCGCACAATCCAGATTTGACCACTTGCAGTGTTTGTCTGTTTATATGAGATAAGTTATAAAAGCTGTGCTTAGGTAAAAACGTGACGCTATTCCAGGCAGAAACGGCAGCAATACGTCACTGCGCAGAAGAGTTACTAAGGCAAGAGTTTGAGGAAAAGACTATTGCAATATACTCTGATAGCCATGCAGCTATGAAAGCAATTAGCTCCATGCAGGTCAATTCCAAACTGGTCTGGAATTGCCTAGAAAAGCTACAAGCACTAGGTAGTCCAAACATAATGTCATTAGTCTGGGTACCAGGCTTCACAGGATACAAGGGCAACGAAAAGTCTGATTCACTAGCACGAGAAGGAGCACGATGCTCCCCCATTGGCCCAGAACCCTTTTGTGGTAACAGCAACTGGAAGGAAAAACAATCTCAAAAATGGTGGAATAAGGCGCCGGGTCTGAGACAGGCCAAAGAGTTCAATAAAGAGCCATCGCCAAAATTCACGGAGTACCTACTGAGTCTGAATAGGCGATCAACTAAAGTTCTGGTCGGGCTATTGACGGAACACTGTAGACTCAATAAACACATGAACAACATCGGACTGGCAGATACACCCCTATGCAGGCTTTGCCAAGAGGATGAGAAAACCTCAGTACACATACTATGCTATTGCGAAGGTCTGTCAAGGATAAGGTTTGTAAATTTAGGGGAGAAAAAACCACAACCCTCTCAATATATGTGGAACTTGAGGTCTGGCCTATGAAGTCTACTTACAAGGACGGGCCTAGACAAGGAACTCTAGATTCTCTCGAAAGGTAGATTGGTGTTCTTGTAGGAGTAGTTAAAAAAAGTAGGAGTGATGGTGAAAGTGTATTAGAATAGATAATGAAAGTAGACGGGCGAGTAGATTTTGAAGACTGAATACATATTTTTTTGTGAATAGTGCTTCATCATTACTTTTTAAACAGCCCTCGCAAAAAGAATTATTTGGGAATTTCAACTCGGTTTCAGGTATGCGTTTAAACATTATATCTGAGTCTTCAAAGAGAATCATATGAAGCGTGGAGAGGGATATTATGAAGATTACCAGAATACTAAGCGAGTTTCTCTACCAAACCGACTAATTCTTCCGGAATACGAAAAGAAAGAGTACGAATCGAGCACAGAATTTATGATACACACTGAAGAAACCACTATAAATTTACCATTGCTAGAATGTCCCGGGGCAATCAACGCGGTTAGGTTGCGAGTGGGCGGATTTCTTGCATGTACCAATACGGATCTCCACTATACTCTCAGCGCAATTAGTTGTCTACAACAATGGATCTATTCTAAAAGTTCTCTTTGTCTACGTTCACCTATGAAAGATATTGTTCATTGAAATTTAAACTCAAAGAAAAACTATTGCTAAATACAGTGATTTCGAAAAGTGGTGAGGATAAAATAGGTCGAATTTTATGGTTGATCACGTCTCAAATGGATGTAATATAAATACAATACAGTGCCAGGACCGACAGTCAGCTGTATATCGGGAAACTGGCAAATATAGTTTTTTTAATGTTTCTTCCAATGAAAATGATGGACTTTTTCCAACATTCTTCTTTTCTTTTAGTTATTTCAGGGATTTCAAATTATCAAATCATTTTATATAATATCAGACAATGGAAGTCCGAACTGATGAAATTCTTGATGTTTGAATGTTCAGGTGAAGTTCGGACTTCTGTGTGAATAGTTGAATTTGTTAATTCAAAGTCTATACTATATGAAATGCAAGTTGGAATTTCAACAAAATTGACAAAATTCCAGGATTAATGTCAAAGTTCGTGTCTTATCTGAATTTAGTCGGAATATCGGAATTTCGAGCTGAAGTTCAGAACTTTGGGTAGAATTTACTGAGTACTGAAATTTTTTAATGAATTTCGAAATTCCGAGTTTTGAGAGTAAGAATTCTGAGTCTTTAAAAATTATTTTCTCACACGGATACATTGTATCTTAACGAGCATTCCGCTAACTAAGTTGGCATCATTAGGAGATGAATCGTGATGGTAACTTGAAAAATTTAACTCCAGGGGTTCGAATTCTATATCTATTAACTTCAAAATATGAATAAATGTTGGATTGATAAGTTCAAGGTAAATTCTAGGCAAACGATGGAGTGTACAAAATTATTCCTAGTTTAAAAGTATATTTTGAAACAAGAGTCATGGGGGCAAAAAGAGGGTTTTACTCGTAAAAGATATGGTAGTTCTAAAGTTTTTGTTATGTTGTCTAGAATAGTTGGTAAATAATTGAAATTCGAAAAACAAATCCCCTATCTCGCGCCTGCCATCATTTCGAATAAACGGAAATTATTGGCCTTTTTTTCACATTTATCCTTTTGGCTGTAGTTCCCAAACTTTTTTTTAGTACTGATATTTTAGGAGTTACGCGCTTAGTAAAAAAAATCAATAATCTCACAAAAAGTGCTAATTTTAGAATGCTAAGCTTCAGTTAAAGCCTATTTCAGAAACACAACAAGTATCGGAATGAATTAAGAAATTCAATTATCTCTAGAAGTTCGGGAACCCCGCCGCCATTTCCACTTCCTGAGAACATACCCCACCAGGTCATGGAATGAATGGCGATTGTCAATGTGGGGTTACAATAGCACAAACGCAATATTCCATTTTTACTGCCCCTCCTCCCCTAACGCAGGGTTGGTTAAAAATTATATGCGCTCTGTAGATAACTGAATTCCTTACAAGTATTATCTAATACTTGTTTCTTTAAAAAAAGGGATATGACTGAAACAGTCCCAAAAACAAAGTTTAAGAGCAAAAATTGTACAAAAATGTATTTTCAACAGCATCAAAAAGTTAAATTCACAAAAAACCATGTAAGTAAAAATTGGTATGATATTCTCGGTCTTCTCGGTATGGCGGGAGACGCGGAGTGGAGAGGATTGTGCAGTTTTTATTTCAAACAGTCACAACTAAAAACATATAAAAAATTCAGAAATACCGTACAATTTGTAAGTAAACGACCCCTCTATTTTTTGGACTTAGTTTGAGGGTTTAAAATTTCAGTTTCAAGCCGGAATTTCGAATTGAAAATATAAAAATGTAGTTTTTTTTTTTAAATTCTTCATCATTCAGCCAACTTCACACTCCCATACTTCACACTGAAAGTATGTGCTTGAAATTAATAGGATTTATAAAAAAAAAAGACTTACGTGTAGCTTCCATGTGTGTTATGACATTTGCCTCGATGACATGGATCCTGTTTGCATTCATCTTTGTCTTCTCTGCATGAAGCTCCTGTGAAACCGGGACCGCATGTGCATTTGTAGGAATCACCTACAGACGTACACTCGGCCCCGTTCCGGCAAGGTTGCGACGCACAGTGGTCCTGTTTCTCGCAACGAATCCCTGAAAATTAATGCATGTCAAATTGTAAGCACACAAGTTCAAAAAATAAACAAAAAAATAGATGAACGACAACAAATCAATATTTCAGAATTGGGTTTTCTATCCTTTCTTTTTTAGTAATTTTATTGTTTGATTTTTACTTTATCAAAATACAAGAAAAACACCGATGTGAAGCTTTCTCTAGCCACACACATACACAACGAAGAAAATTATGACAACCTAGTTTTCGCTGTTTCAACAGATTATTGTGAAAATATCAACGGTGTGTTATTAAACTCTATGAAAAAATGAAACTGAATCCGTCCAGGAACCTGATATCAAGTTATGGTTATGAACTATATTCTGCTTTACAAATATATTTTGTTAGTGGAGAAAAAAATTCTTATGACACATTCTCCACAGCAGACCTTTCAAACTATGGGTAATGTGTCATCAGGATTCTTTTCCACTATTACAATATATCTCAAAAATAGAAGGCCGTACTATTCAAATATAGAGTTCACCAATTCTTTCATATAAAAAGATTGATTTCAGTTTTTTTCAAACCCTTGATATCAGAACTCTTGGCGAATTGCTAAGTTGCATTTTTTCATGGAATTCAATAACGTAGTGTAAATATTTCTATACAAACAAAAATCTAAGTTGTCATAATTTTTTTCGTCGTGTATATGTGTGGATGTGAAAAACTTTCGGTAAGAATACTTCATGTATTAAGAAGTATTCTCTATTTAAACTGTAACCTGAATTTAAAAATCATGACAACGAAAGGTTTCATAATTCCGTTGAGATTTGTTTGGCGGACAATTCTCAACAAAATCTGATATGTAACTCGTAAAATTTTTTTATTTATTGCATAAACAAAATCTTTTGAAAATAATTGGATTCCAAAACATCACACCGGATTTCATATTCGGCAAACAAGTCAAGATGTTCATTGCACTAGGAATTTTTGGTCAACTTTATTTGGGCAACGATAATACTACTTCCTGATTAGTATTTGCACTCAAAAGGTGTATAAGCTATTCTCACCTACCTTATGTACACAATTTTATCAGAAATAACGTTTGCGAAATAACTATTATTTCCTTTAATCCATGACTTGCTAAATAGTGAAATGAATTAAATTTTTCAGAATGTTTAGAAAAAACATTTTACAGTTGAATATGTAATTTGTTAGTAATGAGGCTTTCAAATTGACTAGAAGGCATAAAAATACTGAGAGAGTTACATATCAATTTTCGTTTATCGTATAAAACAAAAAATTTAGTTAGCAACATAAAACGTGCAGACGGTTATGGAGGTCGAAATGAGTTAGTACGAGAATCTGAGTGAAGCAACATTGAATGGATTACTCGGTTGTTCAAATTTGAGATACCGTTATTCTCTAGCTAGCAAGATTCAACCCATTTTAACCAATTCAATGTTACGTGAGTTAATTAAAACACAATTTTTTATATCTGATTTTCACATTAGAAAGATACAGGTTTATTCATCACAAGCACACTGATACATCAGTAATAAGGGCACCAGGACCCCATACCTTATATTATGTAATCTACTCGATAATGTCCAAAGGATGGGATGTAAGTTGGTGATATTGATACATCTGAAAACAGGTAACTGTGCCATTGACCCAATTTTTAACCCAAATAATTACCAAAGCCAATGAAATCATTGATAATCATGTCTAAATGTAAAACAAAATGTCTAGCCACAAGCGATAGCTCGTAAAATTCGCAATTGCCAGTTAAATATTCGATAACTGCCAAAATATTACGAAACACCTTATTCTCGGCCGAATTCAAATTGGATATTGTCGTGAACGCAAGAATTAAATTCGTCTATAATTTACCGGATAAGGATCTAGACGACAATAGAAATTTTGCTGCTTCACTTATAGATCGTTAATCTATCAATGTACCGTATTAATGTGAATTACTGCTCAGCGAAATAGATTTAAAGTGGATAAGAGTAATATTTCATAGATCGAAGATCACCACGCCATTTTAGACATATTATTACAGTTGTTAGCCTTAAGGAGGCACGAATACATAATTATCGTATCGCAAGAGTTTAAATAAATCTATCAAGTCCGAGCTCGAGGAAAAACTCTCAGAGAGATGCAACAGGCTAGGTTCAATCAACCGCAGTGGAATTTCGAAATTTACATGTATCGAAAGTTGTTATAAAATCTTCAGCGAGAATTTAACGCGAATGTACAAACGATTAATTGGACCTATTTGAGTATGCTACGTTTATTTATCTCCGTTAATAGCCCGGCATTCATATTCAAATGGCCTTCTGCATTTTTATGGTAAACAAAATCAAAACATTATCTGGATCTCGACACGAGATACGAAATATTTACAGGGATATTATTTTGATTAAATGCTGGAGGATTTAATGACCGATACGTGTTTTTGTGACGAAGCTCACCGATCTTCTGTATAAATAATAGGTACTAGTGGGGCGGTACAAAATATCGGAAGGGTCAAGAAAAACATGTGGGTACATTATTTGTTGTGTTTTTAAATGGTGTCTCGATAGCTTCATTGTGTTGAAGCGGAAATATTAATAAAAATATAAAGACTGATGACAAATTAGACTAAACTATCAGATATTCCAACAGGTATGTTGAAAAGTGGCCTTAGGTTCAAATTTTATTTTTGGTTACAAACCAAAAACGACTCTGTAAAAGTCTTGAGAGTTTCCTACAGAAATATAAACATATAATGATGATACTTTCCTATGAAACTCGTCAATGAGTACGTACCCAAAGTAGAACCTGTGCGTGTAAGGTACTAGTATATCAATTAATGAAATCAATACAATAATCCCATTTATTTGACAAAAAGGTTGTTAAATTGATGGATGTAGCCGTTACTATGTGGTAGGAGATCATAATGAAAAGAGAAATGAAAATTTCTTTGTTTTTTTACCACTTTCAATTGTAACTAACGTTACTGCAGTACTACATACACAATAAGTAAGTTTGAAAATGTCCATATAGGACGAAACTGCAGTAACGTTAGTTACAATTAAAAGTGGTAAAAAAACAAAGATATTTTCATTTCTCTTTTCATTAAAAGTGGTAAAAAAACAAAGAAATTTTCATTTCTCTTTTCATTAAAAAGGTTATTGGTACGTTTGAAAACACTAACAAATTTTTGTTTAGTCAATGGCAATATTACAGTTGAAATGGAAATAATGTAGGAATGATTTACTTCCAATGACATCAGAAAACATTAGTTAAAACATTTGTTGAAATATTCGAAGTTGCCTTTATAGTTTATATACCTGTGTTAAAAGTGTATTGTTTGAGGAACTCAAAGTGGTATTAGAGATTTTCAGGTAAGTAACTCCGAACCTTTGGTGTACTAATGAATATTACTGCAGTTTTATCAGAACTCCAAACGGTTATTTTTAACACCTCGACACGTGTTTTAATTACCAAGTGATCATCTTCAAGAGGAAGATTAAAGATTAAACTTCCTCTTGAAGATGACCAATTGGTGATCGAAACATGTCGAGGTGTTAAAAATAATTGGTGTTGGGATAAAACTCCAGTAACATTCATCAATTCCGAACTGTACATACATTAGTTATTATAAAATTATTGAAATAATCAAGAGTTTTTTCATATTCGAATAGATTTTCGTACAACTTTTACAGACACCATTCCCAATTCTTCTGGCAAGTTCTGTTATAGTATGATGTATGACCTGCAGGGCGTATAAATACTGTCACGCATATAAATTTATCTTAGAAAAGTAACTTTTTGTGTCTGACAATTGTTACCGTTTAAGTTTAATAGAATATTATATTTTCAATAACAGCATATTCAATTGATTTATATTAGTTTTCCACTCCTCTGTTTAATCATTTTCTATTTTAGTTATTTCTCTATGTTTAGGTTTCAAAACGGCTACTATTTTCGGTCATTGGGAGGCCTAATCTCTAACATGCATCTTATCATTTCAAGCCACTCGGAATTGTGATGCGAATATTCTAACCTATAACCAATCTTAATTTAATTGTTGAAGTTCATAAAGTGTCCGATCATATACTGTTCACCATTAAGATCTAATGAAGTCGGTTGGGACACAATGCCTTCGATCTGGAAAGGTGACTCAAACATTAAGAGGATTTTCTACTAGCATTTAGTGCTTGAAGTATGACATGTACTAACAAATAAAGGTTTGCACTTCAAAGGGGTTATAATGCAAGTTAAAATTGCTTCGGAGGTACAGTTATTTATAATTATTATATAATTTTCACCTTATTCAAAGATGTCATATAATTGCTGAGTCATTTGGGCAGCACTAACAGTTGCCGTTCGTGTTGTTTGTGATAAGCTGCGTGGAGAAGCAAATTAACTACTTTAAAAAATCTAGAGAAAAACTGGTCGCGCTGGGAGCAGAAGTATATTTCAAGAAGGTATATTTCAGTTGGGACAATTGAGATTGAGACAAGAACAAGTGAAGACGCAAATAGCTACAGGAATCTTCCACTAACGAAATTGAAATTCGAAGACTCATCAGATCATCACACAAAAACCTTCTTGTTAAACAGACGCATACCTGAAAGATTGAGAACAACACTTTGTGATTTCAAGTGATGGTTGTATTAAAGTATAGTCGAAGTAAACGATATGTGTACATTTAAAGGTGGCGGCACTCTCAAAGGCCAAAAAAACCAATACATAAAATGAACCGGCAGCGAAATATTGGACTGTAGATTTGGTGGTTCGTGTTGCATAATTTTTACTAACCGAGTTTCATGATTGGCTGAAGAGTCATAAAATTAAATTTGAAGTCACTTAGGTTACACGTTTACTTGAACTATAACAAGTTTACAAAGGAAAGTACCCGTTTGTGGAGCTCTCACGAAGTTTTTACCAGCGACAGTAATTTCTATCGACATAGATATTACTGGTGCAAATAAAATATGCATGAAAGTCCTTGTTTCACGGCTTTAAAGGTTCACATTTGTAAGTGCGATGTAAATGCTAGTGTAAAGCTCCCTTTAATACATATGGCAAGAGAAAAGCAAGTGCTAAGTAAGAGATGTCTTGTCTTTCATGAGAATTCTCTAAAGTATGGCTGGTATCGAATGAAAAGAGTGATTTAATTGTAGAAGGTTAATTCTACATCAGAAAATTTGTGACCCTCAAGATGTTGTTTCCAGATGTGAAGATGCAATAATAAAATTTTCTCACCTGTATATCCTGGTGCACACGAGCACTGGTAGGACTTGAGGGATCTGAGCGAGCAGGTTCCACCGTTCAGGCACGGTTTCTCATCACAGGAGTTCGCGATTCTTATTTCGCACAACGAGGCCATAAAACCGAGCGGACACGAACACGAAAAACTGGGGGCCTCCCCGGGCGAAACGCGTACTTGACACGAACCGCCGTTTTGGCATCGAGGTCCTCGTGATGTGTGGCAAGGATTCGGGTATTGGCAGTATTCTCCTACGTATTTCGACGTACAACTGAAAAAGAAATACCATTATCAATTTCGGAATCATCTGTTTGCTATATTTCTTCGCAATTTCCAAAGAAGATAGATGTGACTGACAACCATATATCAAATATATTTAATATCAAAATATTGGCTTTCTAAATGAAGTTTATCTTTAGATAGTCAGATCTTTGACTAAATGAGTAAGCGAAGAAACATAATGAATATTAGAATTGAGCGAGGCGATCGCGGTCATGATTCATGGTATTACGGTAGTTGTTTTACGATAAGATACTTAATATACCACATCAACTGATATCAATTATTAGCAGTAAGACTATGATAAAAGAGCTGGTGGGTACTTGAGTATTGGGAGTCAAAATTTCATATTCAAATCTGATTCATATAAAAAAATAAAATAAAACGGTTATTCTTATTATTTAGCAGGTGGATTGATATATCGAAGTTTTTTCTTTGGTCTACATAGAACATTGAAAAATATATAATTTTAATAAGAAATGGAGCCTGGCAGTAACTTCTCCAAGGAAAAAGTGTTGATGCTTATGCTTCTCTGGCCGTGTTACCTACTATTACTTTTTTTTGGTTCCATAAAATAGACAGTTATTTTTGTTTATCAACTCCAGTTTTTATATTTTGATACAATGCAAGTTGAGGCGTTAGAAGTAAGTTTGTAAGAAACTACGCTGTTCAGGCAGATGTAAGGAAACTGTCTACTATTCACTCCACCTCATTAAACATGGATTTTAATCAAGTGTCGGCTAATTCAAAAATATTTATTTCTATTCAAAACTTTTTCAATATGAGAGATGAGAAAACAGAAACCATGCATGTCCTTCATAATGGAAAGAGAACTAGTTACTCAACGACCTACATGAAACAACACTCAAAGAAGTCAAACATTAAAGAATTGATTGGCACGACCGATTTCTCCATTTAGTTATAATTAAATTTACAATATGTTGGTATAACAACTAATGAATTCTGCGATCTCCAGAGCAACTTCTTGTGGATCTCACTTTTATTTTTATTGTAATTAACAAAGCTGACGATTCCATTTTCCCACACTCTTTCTTTATTGTAAAAGTCGTTTCAACTAGGAACGTGTATTCATCTCACACTTTTATTTATCGCAATACAACTTCTTGAAATGAAATTGAATTTAAGCCGTGTGTGAAAATTGTGCAACAAGCATAGCTCACTCCCAAATAAAATAAAATTTCAAATTGTATGGTTCATATCAAATGAGTGTTGTATCTTCATCTGTCTTTGAGCAACTGAATGAAGTAGAGAACTGCCATGCCATCACCAAACGTTAGAAAAAAAAATTCGAAAGTCTCTCCTCTTCTGCTTCACCACCGACCTTGAACAGAAATCACATTGTGGTCAATCAATCAGATCGCATACTAACTGAAGCTGAACACTTATTTCTTGCCAAATAAGGAAATTACGATGTGGTTCCAGCCAAACTTCCTGCCGAAGACATAGTGGTCAACATCGAATCATCCATTAGGAGTTTGCCACAAGAGAGCGGAAATTTCATGAATATTTTAATTTTTGTTCAAATCAAATTTAACAAATAATACAAAATGGTAGAGATTTTGGTACATTCAATATGCAACAACTTTCTATTACTTTCCTCAAAAGGTAGTGAAAGATTGATGAGCTTCTGAACCAAGTGTCACTGGTGGAGTGTGACTTATGTCAAATCTGGATTCTCAACATTAAAAAAAAATGATAAACTTTCTTGTTCTAGTAGTCGTACCAGTCGTGCGAAGGTATTCGTTTGTATATCTTGGAATTTTTTGTTGGAATATTCCTTTGCTAATTATAGCTCTTCAAATTTATTACAAGCACTTACACAATGAACGAAATGACTTCGGAAAAAGTTTGAAATTCCTATTACTTTGTTAACCCCCTCTGCCAATCAATGAAGTTTCATTGTTAACATACCTGATATTTAATTATAGAAACGGTATGTTGGTTTTTGAAGAGTCAATTTCACATTTTCCCCCTTTTTATGAATGCCCACTGTTGAAAACACTTCACCTATGTTTCGAACATATTTACTTTCATGGGACATTAGACCAGGACTAGCCACTGCTAAATATTTCTCAACAATATGCCATTTTTTAAATACACGCTTATAAATATTACTGGAGTTTTCCCCAACACCAAACCGTTAATTTAACACCTCGACACGTGTTTCAATCACTAAGTGATCATTTTCAAGAGTACAGTTTGACCTTTTTCTTGAAGTTTTACCTTCCTCTTGAATATCACAACACAACAAAGTTTTTGTTTCGGGGTTGAAATTAGATGATTTTAATGTGTTTACACGTGTTAAAACCGAAAGTGACCATAAAAATTATATATTAGCTCTTGTTTTCAAGATATAGTATCATTATATTATATATATATGTATATTGAGTTT
>WOGP01005009.1:0-13492 GCA_015342065.1 Leptinotarsa undecemlineata
TCTTCAATGGCCAGAGTTTCAAACCACTTCATAAATATATTAGCTATAATCGGTGGAAGTGGCGATCCCATTGGCAGTCCCTCATCTTGCGTAAAAAATTCGTCCTTCAGTTGGAAGTAGCAGTTTCGTACACAGCATCCTAATAATTCCATGATTACTTGTATCGGCAAGTTTGTTCTATCTTTCAGGTCCCCATCTTTGGATAGCTTCTTCTGTATGATTTGAAGTGCTTCTTCTTCCATACGAGTTACTTCGTAACGTCTCAACCATTAATATTAAAAGAAAATCAAGTTCATTGTTCAAAGATAATTTTTTGTTTTTAGGTCAGTATTTAACAGCCTGAAAAATGACGAATAATAATTTATCCCTACGAGTTGATAGTTATTACAAAACTGATTGTGAGATAGGTTGGTTATTTTTTATGCAACTTTTCGTATTTAACGACCCCGCAAACATAGATATCTTCTGCTTTTCCTTCTTCACCATTGTTTCACAAAATGCTCCAAGCAAAAGTGGCTCTGACTGTAAGGTGTACTTTTTGCAAAAGTTTCACAAGATCAGAGCTTCTTACATATCGCTACTGTCAGTATAAAATGTCGCATGTGAAAATTAAACCCTTCACAGTAAAGCATAATAACTGATGAATTTCCTTATGATTCGTTGGTATACTTTCATAGTTTACTCTTTGGAAACATCACATAGAAATCAAATTATTTTAAATCATAAAAATTATGTCACAAGAACCCTTGATGACATGTTACACTTAAGGAAGATTAGTGACTTGTCAGTTTTCTATAAATACTTTCACCAAGAGCAATATACTCATTTCAGAAGTGCGCGACAAAATACTACAGTCCATCGCTTTGTATCTCATGTACACTTTTTGAGGAAACATTCATTTGAAGAAAGAAATCCTGGTGGATTAGAATCCTCAAGACTACTACTGTACGATACTATATGTATCTGTAAAGGATAATGTAATTATCTACCGAATCTTTGGCAAAATCTTGGTGGCAATCTAGTACTAGCCCTGAGGTAATACCTTGTCTGTTATAGGCTAGTAAGGCTTGTCTACTATCAGTGCATATTGTTGTTTTAGTTCTTTGAACCACTTTGGTATTTTTCCCATTCCCCACTTAATCTTTAGGCTTAGTAATCTGGAGTAAACTCCACATCCTGATTCTTCTTTGATTTTTGAGCCTTCTGTATATCCGTATTGGATTTGTATCATCTGACTCTGTGTTCTGTTTCATTTATATTTCGTAAGGTTTATTAAAAACGAACCTGGGTTCAATTGCATCACAGGCTGCCTGCAGTAGAGGTTACGCAGTAAACGCTTCTCGCCATAGGCTCAGCCTCAATTGACCCATTCCTACTCCGAGGTTAACACCAGCCGTGCACAATCGTAGCATTAACGCAACCTCCTTAACGTACAAGTCCAGAGGGGTCAGACCAACCGCACTATAGTATCTTCCTGAAAAAGATCTGTTGGAGTTGTATCCACATCCTCCAGATCTCCATTCGAGGTATCGTTGCTGTTTCAACGAGCTAACACAGGTAGCAACAGAATTAGTCCATGTATCAAGTTTTCTCTTGATTCATTCAATACTTAAGAAGGACTTACTGTAAGTAAGTCAAAAACTGTTTCCTATATCCGTGAGGCAAGGTTTAAGAAATGAGTGCCCTATTCAGAAAGACTGCAGGTACATTTTGAGGTTCGAAATCATAGAAGACCATATCACCCAGAGCTGTTTCAATACTCCACATTAGACTATAATCCAGTATGTGTCAAATTATAACGTTCTTGTAGAATGTATCAAAAGAAAACCTAAACTATTTCATTTAGTCCATGGGTTATTCAGACTGCCACTTTGAAAAGCATCTACACATCCTCCCCTGCATCATCCTCATGAGAGCTACAGTTAAACATTTTCCTACCCCAAAGTCAATCCTCAAGTACCATCACTTTCAAGCACTGATAAAGAGAATCTTGTCTCTTGAAGTGACTCAGGTAATGGCAATAGTGATCTTCAGAAAAGAAAGAAGCTGATGGAAATGCCCAGGGACACACATCCTTTAAAAGAGATGCTTGGGCTTGACCTAAATGAACTTTACAGTGAAACTAACAGATTTTTTACAGTTCAAGTGCTTTTGGAGCATTTGAGCAAAGTTTGGAATACTGCTCGATTCAGGTTAAAGGTGAAATTACGCTTATGCTACACTAATATCTGCGTAATGAATCTTCGGATAAAAATATTATTCTTAACCCTTCTCTTTCTCTCTCTACATCTTGACTTCATGCTCACATGTGAAATGAATCATTATAACTATAATTTACATCCTTCAATATTATTGAACAAGGCTTATTTGAATAATTACAAATGAATTTGATTCAGAGTTTTTTGTTTACGTCATTTTCATTTGCGGATTACACAAATTTATTCAGATACTGTGTTTTGGGTTCGATGCTTCATTTGAATACGAAGGGGAGAATTATTTTTTACTGGAGTTGTCTAATTGAAAATCGATAACATCATTTAGGGATTTGCAAACGGTAGCATTTCAACATTAAACGAACTTTCTTGCGGTTTTCCACCAAGATTGAAAATCTTTTGAGATTACGGAAGCGAGACTTAAAAGAAAACTTATCGAATGGAAGAGTTGAATTTCTGACAACTTAGCAAATTTCTTCTAATGAAATTAAGATTGTATTGATATGTAAATTTACTTGATTATCTGGGTAAAAAGTTTTTCCGCTTTCTTCTTCTCCACCGCTGAATAAAAAATATGGAAAACTTCGAAAGAAAGGAAGAAACAAATAACTACAATTAAAACTTCTTACCAAGCCCCCCGATAGAATAACATTCAAACATATGAATATTGAATAACATGAAAATATTTTTTTTGTTCAATACGTAATCCAAACATAAGTTATGGAAATGAAAGAAAATATCTGCTTGATCTGTACCTTCTTTAGATCCGGATTGAACCTGAACAGTTTACAAAAAAAAATTTACCAAGTCGAAGAGCCTACTTTATAATAATTATAATAAATTGGCTTTATTTATTGACATACATTGTTTATAAAGGGGAATTAGATACAAAAATCAATGAAAGGACAAAGTTCAGCCGAAGGTAAAATATAAAGCAAAACGTACATAAAAGTGAGACAAAGGGAAAACCATATGAGCAAGCCATATCATAAATATATTATCTATTCAGAAGACTTCTGATATGTTTTCAACTTTTGTTTTAAATTATATATGGAGTAGTGTCTAAATTCACTCGGCAGAGCGTTATATTGTTTGATAGAGTTGTAAATAAAACTACGAGAAAAGCAGGCTGTCGAGTGTTTTGGAATAATAAAAGTGTGACGTTTTCATGTCCTCGAATTATTCTGAAATTCTGAAAGTTTTATATCTTTCATAAATATAATTTGGCTTTTTGTAAATGAGGAATTTATGTGTATTTACGAGTAGGTGGAACTGCCAGGTTTTAGCAATCGGTAACCAACCTGACTTCCCGAACTTGGGGGATATAATGGTTGAATTTTCTCACACCATAAGAAAGACGAATGAAATTATTTTGTTTTTTTTGTAAACGATTTACATCAATTTACATCACAGCAGGCCCGTAGATTATATCGCAATATGCTAATCTAGACAGTATAAGGGTTTCGCAGTTTCAACTTCAATTTGGAAGTCATAATATCTCTACTTTAATAGAGTTCACGTAAGATACTGTACAAGCTACGACAAAATGAATTTATATGTTTGTGAAATCTCAGATCAGCATCTAGCCACAAACTCAAGTTCTTGCTTTCTTTAATAAATTGTAGTAAGTCTTGTCCGAGTTTGATTTCAATTCTTCCTTCAATTTCCCACCTTTTATGTTTCGGCCCAAAAAGTACCAGCTGAGATGGGGCCAAGGCTACTTTTTGGGCCTGAGGGCCTGAGGTACTTCATAGTGATCAGGTAAAGTAGTAGAACACTTTTCATCCAGACATACTGACTGAGTCCGATTTCTGAGGTTACTTTTCAACAGATCTACAGTCCCTTCACTAAATCCGATCATCATTATTGACATCGGTTTCAGTTTTGGGGTGAAATTCTTGGCAGTCACGCAACGAATTGAAGGTATCATCCTATACTTTCCAACCATTCAGTATTTCACGTACATGACCGAGCACTTTTCGGACGTCAATTATATTCAAATCGAGATTTATGAACGCGGAAGATGGATACATTGATGAAGCATTAGCAGGCCTGTGTATTATTTATGATAATCTATTACAATGCTGCTTGATGACTTGACCGTCATCAGAGTGTCATAATTATACCTTCAATTAGTCGGCGAAATTATTGAAGCTGCCAGATGGTTTGACGAATGTGAGAAAAATAATATATTGACCTCAATAACTTCATTATAATGAATTTGATAATTATTCAGGAGACAACCAAAGTAACTCTTAATATTTATACAACTGCAACAATCGTTAATATTCTATTCAATAAACAAATTAGTGAAAAACTCCACACTAACTAAATTTTTTGAGTATGTTAAAAAAACAAAAAAATAAGAAGAAGAATAAACTTATTACTGATGATATTGTAACGAATCTGAAGCTGGCCCTCACCGATATGTCGGCCAGCTAACAAACACATGACATCACCGCAAAAAGAATGCATTCGGCAACCGCCGATTAAACTTTAGTTGAGTACCGAAACGACTATAGAATTCTAGAACGATCGTTACCGATATATAAGGCCGGCTTCTCATCCAGAGAGGGCAGTGGAGTTCAGAAAGTGAATCGAGCGGTTAAACAAAGAAATCAAAAAGTGGAAATAAATTGAGCGTTAGTTGATAAGTGTTGTTAATAAATTAGTTTGTGATTAGTGAAATATTGTTACAGATAAATTTGTTCAAGACAGTTAATTCGTTAATTTGTTACAATATAATATATAAACATAACCCTACAGCTTACCATAGTTAACACTAGCTCAGTTCTCCCCTTGTTGTCGACTGGTGTTTCTAATTATGGTAAACATTACCAAAGCATTGGATATTTCGGAATATGACCATAACCACCTTAGAAGATGACTGAGTAATCAATCGTTGCTGAGACTTCAGGACATAACCTTCATCCTTGCAGTCAATGTACATACCACCGATGATGTCTGTCACAAAAGCGTTTGCTACTTCGAGTGTCATTCAATTATGGCCTACTGGCCTCGATTTTGTTCTTTTCAATTATGTGTGAAAGCCTATATTTTCATAGCATTCAAAAGGTAGATTTCTAAGTAAGACTATGACGGTTTCCGAATTTTGATTCATGACTACTATGATCCAAGGATTGATTCACAAAAGGCAGCTTCTCAACGATCATTACCGGCACATGACATTCACAGCCCTAACATGTTTACCCCGGCCATATGGCAACTTTATCGGGTGTACGCTAATAGCTTCATCCGACGATTACTCGAAATTCTGAAATCTCGTCGCGCTTTCGGCAATAAAATATCTAATTCAAAGCGCCAGCGGGTGTTTACCAGCGGGAGCACCCCGAGTTTATAGGGGGAGATCTATCTGCGGTTACATGCAAACAAAGGGAGTCCGTCGACTCTTTAGTCAGCTTTCTCTATGTCTCTCTCTGCCTCTCTCCAGCTCTCCACCCTTGTAGAACCGACGGGCCCTACCTTGGTTTCCCCGTCCGCCCCCTCCGACTTCTTTTTATTAATGCCCATCGCTGAAACTGATGATGCCCTGCCCCCGAACCTTGTTAGCAGTAACTTCTTTTGTTTCGCTTGATTTAGCTTCCTGGAATAGTCGAGTTAATATTGCCGACTTCTGGAAATGACACGAAAAAAGGGTAGGAATGCTCCAATTGCACATGAAAATCTTTTTTTTTTCTTTTGCAACTATCGTAAATTCCATTTTACATCAACACGTTTATTTTCCTCGTCATAGCTAATTCTCTCCCACTCAGTTACACAGTAACTCGGTAGGCTTTGGTTTGAAATAATGAGTTATTTTTTTGCTGCAAATTACTGAATTTTATTATCAAAAGTTCATGCTTGGTGAAGAAAATGCATTGTGAACTTATTCCAATTTTTTGGCAGTTTCGTCGGCCTACTGAGGCCGACTATTCGGAAGCTTGTAACTAAATTTGAACCCAGTTGGAAATTAAACCACCAATACGCATACGTAGAGTGAGGACCGAAGAAAACATTGCGGTGGTATCCGCCAATGTTCGTGATGACCGTGAAATGTCGATTCGCTGTCGTTCGCAGCAATTGGGCCTCTTTTATTTTCTGAAATTTTGCGAAAGGATTTGGGTGTAAAACCTTATAAAATACAGCTGGTGCAAGAATTGAACCCACACGATCTCCCACAACGTCTAACATTTGGTGAATGGGCGCTGGCAAAGTTAGAGAAAGATCCACATTTTTATTAAAAAATTGTATTCAGTGACGAGGCTCATTTCTCGTTGAATGGATACGTTAACAGAATTGCCGCATCTGGATGAAGACCAGCCACAAGCATTGCAAGAGCTACCGATGCGTCACGAATAAGTCACTGTTTGGTGTGGATTATTGGTCGGTGACTTCAAGTCTTCTTCAAAGACGACAATGGCCGAAACGTTACTGTTAATGGCGAACGCTACCGGATGATGATTGACACCTTTCTGTTGCCCAAAATGGAAGAATTAGACATACCTGACATGTGGTTTCAACAAGACGGTGCTACATGCCAAAATTGGACCTTGCGCATCTGATGCGGAGCCGCGGACAACATTTACATGAAATCATCTTCAAACATTAAATTATATTGATCGTTCTATCGATTCCAATAAAGATTTCATCAATTTTTTCAAATTTTTGGTGTTGTTTTGAAAATCAAATCCTATACCTCTTAAAAATTCACCCGTTATATAAGTAACATTGGTGTTACCAATATCCCTTACACATGTCATAAATAATAAAAAAAATCGACGTATGAGCGCGAAACACACAAATAAGGTACTACTAAGGTAAAAAAATCGTTTCGGAAAAAAGTTTACGCGAATGCCATTTGGGTCGCATAACGCTCCTGATACATCCAAACAACGAGTTGATTCTTCAACGTCCAGTATTGATATTCTCTGTATTTATAAACGAATACAGTTCACTGGAAGATTTTCACAATAAAAGGTTGCCTCAAGCAGAATAATTCCTGCTCGAGGAAGTTGAAACAAATTTATAGGTGCACATATCATGACAACGATAATTACTTCAGTCCTTCGAAAGAGCAAAATGAATTGTGGTAGTATATTATTGACCACGGTTGCTTGAAGAGAACCAGCTGGTTGGTAACAACAACTTCTCAGTTTCCAAATAAAAACTAGTTTTAATGATGTAAACGATTCAAACTATACATTTTTATGCAGGTGGTTCTAAACTTTTCAAAAATATATGTGAGGAGTGTATTGCCATTTTTTAACCAAAATAGTTTGAATGTTGAAATGTACCAAAATATTCATGCATGTTCATATTCGTTAAACGTTATTACTGAGCATGTAAGTTTATTGAAAGAACAAAAAGAAATTTTGGTAGTGTATTTATCGTTAACCTAAATATACCTAAATGTTTTCAAACAATGTTATTTATAACTGATTTTGATTGTAAAATGGTTATCCCAGCCTGAACCTCTCCAGGAACTGTATTTCAGAGAGAGAGTTTTGAAAAATGACAAAGAATATGTCACCCATTCATTGACTTCAACTTTGGCCACATTCCCTCGAATTCGAATATAATAAATCCTCAGAATGCCTTGATATTTGCTTTCGATTACAGCGAAACTATTGTGTGCGTGTCTTTTCCGGGAAAACTCGAAACAGAAAGATGATTAAACGGAATGCCGAGCGAGTTTAGACAACTTGATGAGCTGTTCTAAAATTTCGTTCCGCAGAGAGAAAACTCGTTGAAATTTTAAGAGAGAACCAGCTGCAAAAGCACCGTCCAGAGACGTTGCGTTCGTAGGATATAAACAGTTCGTTACCGTTAAAATTTACTAGGCTTTTACAACTTCTGAACAAATTACTAGAAACAATTGCCGCTCGCCGGACCGTACAACTGATTCATTTAGAGTAGTGATCTTCCATTTGTTTCTCAGCTACACCGCATACGTTTACGTTAGATTACGTTAAAATTAATCAAGTCCATGGAAAAGGTTCTTTAGATGAAACAGAATTAACAATTGATTTTTTTCTATTAATATGTTTAATTTTTTTCTTGAAGGTTATTCCTGAGAGCAGCCATTTGATTTTGAAATTTGAGTGTTCGCTTGTGTATCTGTTCACTTTTCATATCCTTAACAACATTTATCTGTTTAAAATATGTTTCTCCCTTAAACCAGCTGTCACACCCCTACGAACGAAAACTCTCAGAATCGGAAATTTGTGCGAGCTAAGAAATAACTAGGTCTTGCCTTGTAACGTATGATTCCTAACACGGGTTGGACGATAGCAAGTGAAAATCGATAGTTCAGCCTGGGTCTTGAACCACCGACCAACACGGCGGTCGATTTGAGTGACTGAACAAAACACCCACATCGAACCGACCAGCTACAGACCGTGCTGAAGAGCCGAATGAGACCTCATACAATTATTCAACTTGACCAAGCTGTCCATCACTTTTTTCAGTGTAGCACTAAGCTTCCCACAAAGGGCTGTGCACTGATACCATATTAGACCCCAGTTTGTATCCCTGATTCTCTTTATAGTCTATCCATTCTTAATTGGAACGGATATAAAAATAACCACCCACTACGAGGGGTGTTCATAATTACTGCCCGGCAAATGAGAAATGTATATACTACCAGTGCTTTTATGTTCAAAATTTCCCTGGTACAGTCATAAACATTTCTTGCCTGTGGCCCCTAGTCGCCCAGATAGTTAGTAAACGTGATATCAAATTTAGTTGAGAAATGAAGGCTCGGCTAGCTGGACTGGCGGAATACTGATTTTTTGTCTGTTGCACAATATTTCTTTATGAGTGCCGTGTGTTCGTGGGGTTAGGTGAGGTAGCGAGTGGTTTTGCAAACCTAAACTTTTTCTAGAGATCAATAATTACCCTAACACCAAACTGATATTTTTGGACTCGACGCGCATTTCGACAACAAGGTTAGCTTCAGGATAAGCAAATTTATACTTAATCTAAAGAAAAGGGTTAGCTGTTTATATACCTAAATAACTTCTTTGATCAATTAACCAAACACCAAACTAATATTTTTGCACTCGACGCGCGTTTCGCCAACAAAGTTAGCATCCTCAGGAGAAGAAAATTGGAGCTCCAATTTTCTTCTCTTATTTAATACTTCGTAATCATAAATAATTCCATTCTTAAATTATTTTGCAATATATTCGCTGTAATCAATTATTGTATTAGGGATTGTAAAATAATTTGGATGAAACCATTCTTTCATGTGTTATAATAGCTAACTGGTACAGATAATAACATGGTATAGGTAATAACATAAAGATCAATAACATTTCAAATAACCCTTTTTTTTCAAATATTTATATTACACAGAAATCGCATGAAAATTGCAATGAATAAGAGATTTCAATTAAATGGTTTGCTTTCAATCTCAAACTGGTATCATGATTTCGATGAAAATATTTCAAACTTAGAATCCACTATTATTATATGTATTCTTCAATATTGCTTTTACACTATTGCAGAATATGCGAAAATATCTAACTCTCTTAAAAATA
Source organism: Leptinotarsa undecemlineata (assembly GCA_015342065.1). Taxonomy (NCBI): domain Eukaryota; kingdom Metazoa; phylum Arthropoda; class Insecta; order Coleoptera; family Chrysomelidae; genus Leptinotarsa; species Leptinotarsa undecemlineata. The sequence goes on from WOGP01005009.1 coordinate 9,755, forward strand.
AGTGCTTCCGATTAGTTTAAACTACCTTTTATATTTTATTAGGTCATTTCGAAAAAAAATAATTGGAATGCACGTGATTCGGGATACACCAGGTGCTCGAAAAATCAGTACGGGCTAGTATGAAAAGTTGTTAAAAATGTTAAAACGAAATTTTGGCAGTTACACATGTTCCAAGAAATCGCATTTACAAATGATTAACCCTTATAGGGACGGCAGCAGGGGTCTGCGCCCCAAAATTTCGAATGGAACCCTGAATAGATATGTAGCTCATTTTGAAGGCCAAGGAAAAACATTTTACACAAACTAGAGGTTCCTACTGTCACCCGTTTCCAATCAGTAATGAAGACCCATAATGAGGGCCAGTAGCAAAAAAGAGTTTTATTTTCAAAAGATGCTCAAAATGACTACCACTTACCTTTCAACAATAATATAGTCTACTTTCAAATTCAGCCCTTATGTTTATAAAAATTTCTGGTGTTATAGTTGCGCCCACATTTATGATTCGTTGTAGTTCTTGTAAGTTTGCTGGTTTTATTAAAAATACCTGCCCCTTTACATAACCCCAGAAGAAGAAGTCAAGGAGAGCGAGGTCGGGGGACCTTGGTGGCCGTTCAGTGAGCATATAAGTGTGGAAGGATCGAATCCTGTTGAGAAATTTGATTATACTTGGAAGCCCTGGTCTGATATATTCATTTAAAAGTTATAAGCGTCCGGTAAAATTTTCTTCGATGAAAAAAAGTACCAATTGCCGTATTACCCATCATTTCTCGGGGTTTTCTCCTACAATCCATTGAGGATTGTGATCACTCTAGTGTCGGCAGTTGTGTCTATCGACAAAATAATTTATAAAAAAGCGTACCTACTTAATTTTTTAATCATATCCGATTGAGGTAGTGGGGTTGTATGGCAATTGAATCTTAGAAGGTTTCACAAAACGGCAGTCTTCGATCTCGGTCATCTTCATTCAGCTCATGTACAAGTTGGATTTTGAACGGATGAAATTTCTGCTGTTTTAAAATTTTGAGCACAATTGATTTGTCTGTACCTACAGCAGCATCTATTGAGCGCATTGATTTCTTGGGTTGAACAGTGACGGTTCCCAAAACTTCAATTTGAAGCTCCTTGGTTTGAACGCGCAGAACCTTGTTTACGCTAAAAGTTTTGATGAATTTTTATACAACACCCCTTACGTAAATAGGAGAAACTGGTATATCTGGGAAAACATCATTAAACAATCCTGCGCGGTCTCATGATAATTTTGATTATCAAAATAAAACTGTTTAAATTTTTCCAACGTCAAAATACAAGTACTACAGATATATCCAAATGAAAGAGTTCTCAAACAGTGAAGATCAAGGTGTACTGAGGTGAACCTCAAAATAATGAGCAGATACAGTTCGTTGTGTATTTCTGATATGTACCGCTCTTAGTGGATTCAAATGTGCCAAGTCATTTGAATACTTCTCGTGAAAGTATCTATAGAAGAGAGACAAATCACCAACCTTTCTTTGATGTTACAGACCATCAAGGTTGCAAGTGATGTTCGCGTCTCCAATCAGGTGGATTTCTTTTTTCTGGATGGAATCCAGTAGCTTCAGCATATGCTTAGGAACGGAGCTCGATACATGAGAACAATACTCCAAAAAAGATCTGATCTGAGCTTTATATAGCATTAAAAGTTGCTAAGGTGTATATAGTTTTCTGGTTCGGAACAGTGTTCCGAAGCAGCCTTTGCAATTCCAGCGACATGATTGTGCCAACAAACTTATAGAAGCAGAAAGCGGAATTGTCTCCCATGACATTATTATATCCTGTTCGGAGACATTTATCTTTTCGGAGAGAACCGATGCCTGGGTTTTTCTGGCACTGAATTGAACTTAGTTAGTTTCACCCCAATTATAAATCACTTCTAGATCCTCATCAAGATATGCAATCTCCTGCTGCCGGTGCATCCGTGGCCGATGTCCTCCGTTTTTTCCAATAAGTCGTTGATATACAACAAAAAGAGGGTTGGAGATAAAATGGATCCCTGTGAACACTAGCGTTGATGAAAAAAGTATTTATTTAAGTGGAACATATCGAATCAACGGGTACCGCTAGAAACTCAAATTGAGATATTAACAATTCGTTCAAAAATAGAATTTACAAAACGTGACGATAGAGAAGAATTTTTTCTTATTATATTACTCTAAATCATTTTTATTTGGAAATGGTTTTTGTACAGACCTCTAGTTTGTGAAGAAATATTGGGTTCCTTTCGAAATTTTGGGGTGCAGTGCCCTGGTGCCGCCACTAGAAGGCTGAAAAAGTTGGGAACCCGTGAAGAAGTAGATTTCTTTGTACATATGACATTGCCAACATTTCGTTTCCCTATTTTCACTGACTTCGAAGATATTAACCCATACTGAAACTTCTCGTATTACTATGTACCTACTCGTATATAAAGTGGCCATATATAGATCAACTGAAGTAGTTTTTTCATTCTGATTCTATATTGAATTTTCAACAACATTCTTCTGTGAGCTAAATTATATCGTAATTTTCCAGAGCTTTTAGACACTACATTTTCGCTTCAGTTCTATCTTGGAGAATGTCCTGTCTACTTCGAGGAACCCTGTAATACAAACATTGTCAAGTTCATTTTGAGCGTGGGAGGAAATAATCACTCGAATCATTATCTAGATCCTCATCGACCACATTTACCGAAGGAATACAATATCCTGAATCCACTGAAAATAGTAATCCATGGATATGGAGGATTAGAAATCGACAGTGCGTCGAGAAATGTTACGCAAGCTTATCAAGATATCGGATATAACGTTATATCAGGTGTGTATACTAATATACTGGTACTGGCAGAAACTTCATATCATCATTGGGACATGGCTTTGTATGTGTACAATTAAGGATAGGTAGCAAGATTTCACTAATGTTTATTGTCTTTTCCTTACCATTGAAATTGACCCTATGTTTCTGAGTTTCTAGTGCCTCTAAATATATATTATTGAATAGTGAGTTTGTGTCGTCTCATGTTCAGTTCAAGAACTGATCGCGATTTGAGTTTTGAAATTCGATAATGGTGCAGTTTTAATTACTTAAAATTTTTGTTATCTATTTGAAATGTGGCGTCCTTGGACAAGTACTAATAGTAATAACGAGTGTGATAACAACGCAGACTTTTTTCTTTGTAGTGATTCCAATAGCGATGGTGAACAATGCAAAAAAACACAGAGAGTTTCAATGTTTTTTAAGAATCTACATCTCAAGTTTGGATTCGAGAAAAACAAACTATTACAAGCAACATCAGATTTGACCGAAATTCCTTTCTCAACTGTGTGTAAAATAGTCAAAAACAAACCTTATGAACGCAAGATGCGATGTGATACAGGATTACCAAAACCTTCAGATGTTTATCTAATAAAATCATTGAAAAAACAATATACGACTGTAATAAAAGCAATGAGATTCCTACAACTGAAATCATGTGGAAGAAATTGAATAATTCCGGCCATAACGTGAGCCGCTGTGACAAAACTCTTCAGAATTGGATGAAGAAACTGAGATTTAGATTTAAAATAATAAACAAACGTCAAGCCGTAATGAAAAGCAAAAGAATAGTGGATTTGCGTAAACAATACTTGAAACAAATAACTAAATATAGACAAGAACAACAGCAAATTTTCTATTTGGACGAAACTTGGTATGACACTCACGATACAATTACGAAAGGGTGGACTG
>WOGP01005010.1:0-13490 GCA_015342065.1 Leptinotarsa undecemlineata
TAACGGATAAAACAGCATACCTGTGCTATGTGAGAATATTTAATTTGGAAATTTTAATTTCGAAAGAAGTCATCAACATCAAACTGACACCTTTTTGATATTGACTAATGTCAAAACCTTTTTTTTTTTATTTTTTAATGTCGTTCATCATGGTGAACTATATTGTGTGAATATTACAAGATGTATTGGTCGATTCAAAATTGTGATAACTAATGTACATGGAATGGAATGTAGAAGCAATGTTATGGATCATTGAGTGGCGTGAATTTACCCGTATTGCTTGTAATTCATATATTTGTAGAAATGTTGCTTTCTACCAATATATCAAGTTCTGCCGGCAAGTTAGTATGGTGAGTGGTCTTAGAAGAGACACACGTTGTGTTCCGACAGTCTGAGTCTCTGCATATGATGATTCAAATGACAGTGACCTGTAAGAAGACCTGTTAGACATCCGTAGTTCATCCAATAACTGTTTGGTATCAAGGTTCGAAGGGTGAATACTCACCTTGGAGTGAACCAATCCTGGAAGTTTCTGCCAGAAGTCCATAAATCTTCTTGCCATCCAGGTGTTATTTCGCAAAGCTTAAAGCGATGCCAATGGCAGGTTCTGGTCCGATGAAGCTGTTTGCAGCATCCTCACTGCCTTCCAAGCCAGTATGGCCAGTAATCCAGACCAGAGACAATATGTAAAGTCTTCCTATCGAGGAGAGTCATTTTTGATGTTAGTGAGTGTTAGTGTTCAGGCCATTAACCAATTGTACCTCCACATTAAAAATAGCACTAACACCTACACATATATGGAAAAATCATCGTATGAAATAGAAAAACCACTAACAAAAAAAAACATTAATATTCGAGCGCATTTTTCAACTTAACTGAAAATATTGTAAATTATTTCTTGAGGAAAGTAAATCATTCGGCTGAACAGCACAACAATTACTCTGTATACTGATCCATATTGGTGGTAGATTGCCAAGCAGGACCGTCAAAAAGACACAATAAGGAAAATAGTTGATGCAATGGAATGATACACCTGCGTCTTTTTTTATGTTGATATATAAATGAACAGAGTTCGAACAAAACAACATATACCGAGAATTTTGAATTTTATACCATACTATTCAACTAACAGTTTATTGAACGGTCTTTACCACTATTGAAAAGACGAAATGGTTTAAAGGCGACACAATTTAATTATCGACAATAAAATGCGATATATTCATTACAAGTCAAATAATTATTGATATGGAATGTCATTGTTAATGAAATAATGGCGAAGACCTGAATACGACAAAATACCTCCACGCCCAATTCCTCATTATAACCTACATTGTTACGGTCATCAATAATTATTAATGTTAATTCAAAACATTGATTCACTCAATAATTCATTACCGAAGCTGGTATGTTTAATGTAAACAATGTTATCATCACATTAGATAAGCTTCATTCAAAAACCATTTCCTATAACATCACTTGGCGGATATCCTTCGCATAACATATATTCCGTTGTCAAATGCTATTTATAGTAAATAGTAATAGTAATCAGTCTTTGATTCGAATACATTTCTTTCACACTGTGGTTAATGTCGATCCTACTAAAAACAATAACTATGATATATTTCTATTCTGTTTCATCAGTTAGTTCAGAACAATTAAATTCGTTGGAGCTTTTATTACCGGAGTACGATCAAAAGAGAACAAAATTCGAGCTGGTAGGTCGTGGTCGAATGCAATCTGAAGTAACAAACGTTTCGCCTGATACTGCGGTAAACATGCGGTAAACATCAGCAATGACTAACTGACTCAGATATATAGAGGGTTGCCTTTTATATTTCTGGATTAGAGAACAAAAACAAATATTAATGAAGATCTATACACTTTTGCATGCATTTGAACCAATTGTCGAAGCACTTTTGCCACTCTGATTGAGGTATCTCCAAAACATGCATTCTTAATGCAGCAACTGCTTCTTCAGGTGTCGAAAAACGTTGACCGCTCAGTTTGCTTTTTACGTGCGGAAATAAAAAGAGGTCCATTGGTGCCAAGTCAGGATTATAGGACGGATGACTCATCAAATCGATGTTTTGGGAGCTAAAATATGCAGTTGTTTGAGACGATGTGTGAGAGCTCGCATTGTCGTGGTGAAGAGTAGTCCGTATTCGGCGGTTGGTTTTCCTGATTTCTTGGAAGACAACTGGCAAATAAATGGTTGTGTACCACTCAGAATTGACTGTTCTGCATTCGTTGCTCTAGTGGTATGGTTGCGACATGTCCAGGCGACCATTTGCCTGGAAGTGCTTCGTGCGCGAACAACTTTTGTTGGATTTGTCTCATATTGAAACGCCCATACAGTCGACTACTGTTTACTTTTAGGCTCATACGCATAATCCACGATTCATTACCTGTCACGATGTCATAGACGTGTTTCAACGCACTGCGATTGTATTTTTTGAGCATTATCCCCGACCAATGGACACGAGCCTTTTTTTGAACGATTGACAAATTGTGTGGAAACCACCACGAATAAATTTTTTTCACAGTCAAATGCAATATTGAATGTACGCTGGTCCCACTAATGCCTAAGGTTGTCTCAATCTCACGAAAGGTCACAGGACGATCTTGCAATATCAGTTCGCGCACAGCATCAATGGTATTTGGAACAACAACTGATTTTGGACTACCTTCACGAAATTCGTCTTGGAGTAAACTACGACTACGACTGAATTCAGCATACCATCGCCAAAAATTGAATTGAGTTCATCTATGCACTGTTGCTGAGTTAATCCACGTCGAAATTTGTGAAAAATAATCGCAATAAGTGTTCACGATTCAATTCCATTCAAGTTAGTGTAAACAATACAAATAGGGGGCGTATGTCAAAACTTTCTGAGTACTTATAGCTCAAAAATGTCCAACTTTAAGATAGAGCTGTCAGTTGCCAGTTTGCAACACTAGGGTTGCCAAATCGCGGAACATAAAAGGCAACATATCGTACCTTTGTCCTCGTAGTGACATCTGCCGCCATACCAGACGAAACGTTTCATACTTCCGGATCCATTCGTCCTCGGCCTACCAGACCGATTTTTTCTGTGTGATAACGTTCGCAATGAGATGTTAATATGATCGTCCTTTCAATAATTATTGAATACACATTGTCTTCATGATTGATTCAACATTGAAAATCATGAATATGTCCATATTGGAAATTTTTTTAAGCTGAAAAAATAAGAAAATGAACGAGCATGTAAAAATTAAAGTTATCAGTTATCCGGAATAATGTTATTTCAAATATATTGTAAAGTATGCTAATAGATCAATTATTTTGATTCTTCATGAAAAAAATACAATAAATTTGTTTGAGTTCGTTTCTCAGACATGGTTGTTCGCATTGCACGGTTATGTATAATATAAAAATCATAGGCACTGGTGACGTACGGCATATGTATAATAATACCATCTTTTCCTCATGCATATTTTTTATGATGATAATATAACGTTGTTCAACATACTCTAAATTTCCATCACATTTTGTATGTACTTTTCGAAACGTTTCTATGATTCAGGTTATGTTCATGCAAAGCTCTTTATTGAAGTGAGCTCTTTGGTGAAACATTTATTTATTGCAAGCAATTTCTTCTGCAGTTTAAGGGTTTTTATAAGATGTCAACCAATGAATTATTCCTAGAAACAGCCAATAGCAGATAATTGCCCCGGCTCACATTCAATTTTGAAATGTTCTTTTGGATCATTAGGTAGGTCATACTATTGGTTAGCAATACTCCTATTTATCAACATATTTATCGCCATCTGGGAATGATTTCATAATTTTTTTGTGTACGCAGTCTATCGCATAAAGAAATTGATATTTAGTTCTGTATTGCCATTGTGTTTCATTGAAATTGTCGGGGTTAGGATATTTATTCCGGTTTTGTGATTTCTTCATATCTTCTTTAACCAAATGGAAATTGATGAAACTGTTCAAGATTATGATTGAAAAATTTTCAAACCATGTTTTAAACCAGTTGAACTGGAACTTCAACCTATAGTGTAATAGTAATTACAGAACTTGAGTGATTAATAACTGATTGTAGGAAAACAGGAAATTTCTGAGAAAAACAAGTTAAAATTCAATATTAGTTCTGAGTATATGAGTCAGTAACTTTCAAGGAAAAGACAATTTCGTTTGAAGCATTATCAAAATTGTTATTTACTGTTGTTCGGTGAAGGCCTTAGTCTCTTTCAAAACCAATTTGGAAACCTGGATCAGCCAAAAAATTTGAAAATATACGTTTTCTGATAAATATTCAGCTTACCTGTCAACCCTCACCATGGTTAATCGGTAAAATTTGTGATATGTGTGATTGATGAATTGTTTTATATTGTGGAAATTAATGATCAGTTTATTGAAATCAATAACACTTTTGTCTGATTTCCACTAATTATTTCATTTTCACGACCGGTTTCAGATTAGTAGTTAATTAGTTTTATACTTGATAATGGGGTAAAACCCGAAACCGGCCGTAAAAATAAAATAACTAGTGGAAATTAGATAAAAGTGTTTTTATTCATTTCATTCGCCCATTCTGAACTGAACTCGTCAGGACATCAATCGGTTACCAGATTTGAAAATATATAATTTCATCCAAAACCCAACTTAATAACCTTTTGTTCAGGACTTAACAGTAGGTTTTCATTTATTAGTTTCACATACCAAGGTTGAAAACTGCCGCTTTTACCAAAAACTGCATATACTTTTTTTAAACTTTTTAATACATCTTTCTTTCTTATCAATAGATAATAGATGATATCAATAGGTACGCATAGGTATTTTCAGGGAAGAACAACAGAGTAGCCAGCACTCCCTGCTGCCGAGTTGAACTTCGCCGTTTATTATCTTGAATATATTTTGAAGAATTATTTTTATTTAAATGTACTGAAAGAGGAATAAATAAAGACGTTATTATTATTATAAAAGTCAAATTTGTGATATTTTCCAACATGATATTCGTCAGAAAATTTTGGGGAATTGTTATATTTTTAAACTGGGTCTTTTAAATACAATACCGTTTTTGATTTTCATATATTAATTTTCAAGCATCGAAATGAAAGGCGTATCAATAGCTGTTTTCGAACATATTTTCTGATACGTATATAATCACACTGACTAATATTTTTTCGTTTCACTAATCTTCAAGAACAGATGAACAGATGATAAGTAGATGAATGTACTAACGAATATTTAAATATTTGCGAATATGGTTCCTCGAATTTAGCACATTCAGTGACAAATAAAGGAACATGTTACAGCACAACAACCATACTAAACAATAATGAATATCGGTATCAGCGGGATTTTTGTAAAGGTTTCATAAATTACTGCTGCTTTGTATCCATTGGACAGTAAACAGAAGAAGATAGACACATTCACAAGAACATTACGGTGGAAAAGATTGACGAATAACATTTTTTCACCTTAAATATACCTCACTATAGTAAAAAAAGGAGTTTTCCGTTAGAGCCTATCAAGCTTGGACTTGAAAACTTTCTCAAAGCCATGGATACAAAAAAATTAAATTTTTTAAAGATATCAAATGAAAAGTTTTCCATCTTTCACATACTAATAGAAAAAACATTTCACTCTCGATATCAGTTTTTCGATGAGGTTTTCTGAAATATCGGAAATTATCTGTTTGGTGTCATTAATTGAATGAAATGGAAATAACTGTCTGCCATCATACCTCATATAGAACAAAGGGTTTTGTACACAGTGGCTTAAGATTTATATCGAACAGTCGACATTTATAGATCAAATAAAATAACACTTACTCGATTTTGATATTATCCAAGAGAGCGTCAAGTAAAATCGAGTAGTTTCATAAACACATGTTTCAGAGTGCCATGTGTGTTTTAAAGATTGAGATTGGCAGTTACGATATGGGCCCATACTAGATTCAACATAAATATTTATTACTCCTAGTCTAGGAGTCATAAAGTGGTTTATATGTTAACTACTATAAACCAGACATACTTCAGAGGCGTAGAAGGCTATGTAGCATCAGAAATAATGCCAACAAAGTGAATCTATCGGAAACACTTTTTCCACGTCATTTACTGTCACCAGGAGATGATTACAACGGACAACTGACTTAGAACTTTCATATGCATCTGAGCAAAACATTCCTTCAATAAAGAAGGTCACTGATGCAATCTTTGTACCTATAGTTTATTGCATCTTTTTTGAATGTTCGAACTGTAGTCGTTGCTGTATTTGACAGTAACCTAAACGTTGAATAAATGCTTGTTGAACCTTGTTTATGATTCGTTAAGAAATATTGTTTATTTCTGTTCGAATTCTCTCTTTTAATTATTGAATATTTGCTGGTTTCGTTTTATAAAGAACATTCTTCAGATGGTCCCACATGAATTAATCTAACGGATTCAAGTCTGGCCACCTCACTGGCCATTCAATATGTCCACGTCTACCAATCCATCGGTTCGTATACATTTGGTCGAGATACCTTCGAACATCTGCAGCATAATGTGAAGGCGCTCCATCTTGTTGAAAATATAAACTTTCATCAAAACTTCCAGGATTAATTCTACTGGGGAATAACTTAATTGAAGTAAGTACAAGATATCCTCTTAACACTGAAGGTATGGTGGCCCGTCTAAAGTACCGTCGAAAAAGTAGGGAAAAAGTAGGCCCATACATTTCTGTTTTGCGGGTATTGTGTATAATGCTCACGCATTCAGTGATCTGTCTCCATAGTAAATCATCATAAATATTTCGATTCTTTGCTTTACACTCAAATTCGTTACTACTTCAAATTAATTCGAAGCAATTCTACAGAAAATTCACGAATTAATACAACTACTGTCCTATTTAACAGTTACTGAACGTCAATGGAAATAATGACATTTCACAATAACAAAACAAACTAGGCGTCTATTTTTGGAAATGAATAAGAAATACTTGTTAGCACAGCAAGGACTTCAGTTCGAACATTTAAAATAAAGTCATGTATTTATGACTAGATTACTTTTCCATTGCTAATTTGAACATTAGAAAAAAGTATAGAATAATTAATTAATTTCTACTTTTATTAGATATAAATAAAATTTATTTTCTAAGCGAACTTTTTTCAAATTATGTCCGTTAGACTCCAAGTATCATAACTTTTCGGAACCAGCTCGTTACGGATTATCTAGAACTGATACCAAATACAGAGTGTTACCGATAACGTCATCGCATTAATATGGATTACCCTGTATAATGAAATTTTGTTGCAAGATGTAGCATATTGAAATTGGAACTTAACATGTTTCAGGTTTTTGTAAACCGACCTTTGGATTTGGAAATATCGAATTTAATCCATACTTTGCGAACACACTGTATATTGAAGACTGTTATGATACCCAATATTCACCTAGTTTTCAATTATAAATAATTATGTCAAAGAGTTTACAACGGGCTGTTTGGAATAGAACCTTTGTCGCTGTTGATAGATCACAGTATACAATTTTCGATTTATAACCCCTGAAAGGCATTTAAAATACTTGCTGTCATGTATAGGTCTTAATAATTTCAAAAGGCATGTTGACCGATACAAGACTTCTTTGGACTATTGAAAAGAATATGTGAAACAACTTCTTTGCAGTAACTGTAAGAAGGTGATTGATGTTTCATAATGAATTTCATTAGTTCGGACTTCCATTGTCTGTATTCTATAAAATAATTTGAAATCCCTGAAAGCACTAATAAAAAAGAACTAAAAAAGAATAATTGAAAATAACGATTAAGTTAAGCGAAGAAAACCTGAAATGAAATAACAGTGAAATAAAATACAAGTCAACAAGCAGGAGCCAACAATAAAGTTGACAATAGAGATTGAACAAAATGGTCGACTCCCTTTCCTTGATGTAATGTTGAAGAGATCATCAGATTGATTTGATACAAATGTTTATCGAAAGAAAACACATACAAATAGATATCTGATGTTGTACTTGGACCCAATTCTTCTCATCCTTTCCGATAATCTTCTGATGTAGGGAAGTGCAACCACTAGTTGTGACGGCTTCTCTTCCTTGCGAGGCTCCTGCTTTTTTTTAGCCAAAGTCTGTTCTACCATCGCTATGGAGTAGTCATTCCGATGAAGATCATTTTTGATGATGTCTAGTTCCTTCTCCAGACCTTCATTCGTATTACAGAGCCCGAAAGCACGGTCTAATAGAGTTTGAATGATTCCTCTTTCAGTCGATTGATGGTGGTTGGAGTCGTGGTTCAGACACTGCCCCGTGTGAGTGGGTTTTCGGTATACAGGTAGGTAGGTAGGTAGGTAGGTCTGAAGTCAGTGGGTCTATTCGACCCTTCACCGCAACCCATAAGGGTTTATTGTGGCTCACACGTATTTACACTCGGCCAAATAAACTCAGCTTCTTAACGAAGCCCATTAGTTTGTATGGTGAGTGGTCTTTCAGGACAGATGAAAAAAAAAAATACTAGATTTCCGTGAATCCTTCCCTCTGACTATTTCCTCATCAGAGTCATATTAGGGAAACATTCTGAAATCGAAATGCAGACTAGGGCAAGACAAGCGCGAGCGAAGCTTGCAGAAAATACACCAATGCCACATCGCGAGACCACAAGCTTCGGTCAATCAAGTTCCCTGTCAGACACGCTTAGCCGTCTAAGTGCGACTCCCATGAGCAGACGCGGAACTCCCCAGGAATATGTTTTCAGAGGAAACAGTATTCCGAGAACTCCAGCGGAATCGGCCAGTCTGATGCTAGATTTCACTCAACGAAATCATTTTGCGCACGAGGACACCAGTACCTCTCCCGTGGTCGCAGAGCGACAAAACCCGAGCATTGGTGGTTTTTCGGCAAGTCGAGTAGCTAGAGAACTCGACATGACACAAAGGACAGAGTCCTCAAATCGCGAAAAAACCCGCGAAATAGTTTACTTATACTAGACCGTTTTAGGGCATTAAACACACTCTACGAATGGATCAAGAAACATTTGCAAGAGAACGTCAGGAGACGTTACTCCGAAAAAATGGGCATCGTCTTCGAGAAGAGGTGTTGTTCAGGTCCAGGAGCATGCCCCAGGCCAATCTTCGTCAATTACTCGACATGAGAGCAGAATTGACAACGCCAAAAGCGGCCTCCATAAGAAAACATCCAAAGAGCGAACCCAAATTCGGGCTTCGCGCGATGTTTAAACATGAGAGCGCGATCTCCTATGCTGAGATCGGCTCCGACATCGAGCCAATAGCGTTATGCATCGAATACGTAACAACCGGAACAATTTGAAACTTTTAACCGGCGGTGACAACCGGCGGGTTGTCTGCCTCTAGATTTGAGTTTTCCCCAAATGCAACGCTCTGAGCAAAAATTCTCAGAAGGTGATACCTACTTTGGTAGTAGAGTCACCGGGGGTAACATTCTACAGGGTATACAGCCATCCTGTGCCGACAATAATCAGCGAAATGTCGAAGCCATTGTCAAACCCGACAAGAGGACCATGCTACGGCGGACCGGATTTCCGAAACAAAGAAGGTTTCGGGGATTCTGGCGAGACGGAAGTGAGGAATAATGGAGCACCACAGGTCGTCCGACGACAGGCGTCACAATGCCCTCAGGGGGAAACATTCAGTGATCCCTAGGAGGAGAAGGGTACGTTGCGCACAGGAGCGCCTCGTACCCGCTTCCAGTGGGATACTGACGACCTAGCGGAAGGGCTAGGGGGTGGTGGAATGTCAACGTGGAGAAATTCAAGTGACCTGCATTTTAAGATCGTCCTCCAGAAATCCCTTTTAGTAATTAATATCAGTTTTTTAAATATCCCGGTCTGTACCAAAGTGTTGACGTAATAGTAGTGCACCACATGTATTGGAGGTAAGCCAAAGTTCCATCCTTCAACGCGAAAAAGTGAGAAAAACAACATCTGATAACCTACAAATTTGTTTACAATCGGATGTGTATGGGTCTGAAATTGTAAAAAATCTCCAGTACAGGCCGGAGAGTTCTTAGCGGATTTCTAGGAAAAATTTTGTGAACAAAATTTTTTTTCCTATCCCGAATAGCTGCCTAGTCACTATTGAGGGTGAATCTACTTGATACTAACATCCTCAATAATCTACTCAGCAGCCCAGGCATCATCAGGTCAATATACAGGCAGACTTAGAGAGTAACCAAGCCTGGCACGTCGGCATCCACCCCAGACCAGCGTCCATCAAGCTCGGGAAATTCTGGAGGCAAGCTCTCCTGCAACTCTGAGAGCAAGAAGACACCGGGATCAGGCCCGGATACGCAAAGAGGAGGGTCAACCAATCTGAAAACATCTGCTGTGTTTCAAGCCAGCTAGCAGGACCCTTCCCAAGCAACATTGAACCCGCAGCGTGCGTTGCTGCTACATAAACAAACGTGCGGAGTTAGAGACAGGCAGCACTGCATACATTGTGGGAAATTCTATGAAACTTTCGCGGGAGTCAGATTACATGAAAGGAGGGCTCACCCCGAACAATATCATACGGAGCTGCAAGTACGCATCCCTGAGGAAGAATCGGCATTAATGAAACTCCTGGCAGCCATCGCGGCATCCACTCCACCAGGACGTCCTTTAATGCCATATATGGAGTACGCCATAAGCGAAGCAAGCCTTTGTATGCTACGCTGTTGGCCGAAGCCAGGGATGCCGTGAAGAGGAATTCTTTAACAGGTCTTCTCGCGGGGAACCAAGGCAGCTCCAACACTACCTCAAAATCCACTATAGCCATGAATGCAGTGAATGCAGTGCTGCATGGAGAAGAACAAGAAGATAACTCCCCGACGGAATATACAACGTATCCGTTGAACATAAATGAAGAAAATGACGAAGTGGTAAAAAACATAGAGTTTCTATTCTCTTTTCCTCAACTTGATTGATGTTTTGTATTTATAGCTCCTTATGTGCATCGATTAATGTAATGTAATATTCCCGTTCGATGATAAACTTTCGCCTCAACAGTTCAAATACTTTCAAAACCACAAAGTAGGTACTAGAATAGCCGAAGTAGACACTATAATAGTTCCTAAACAAAGGAGATTTCACCAAGTTTTCGATATACGGTGTGTTTCACATTGAGCTTCTTTCGAAAATTTAAAACGAAGCAGTAAAGTCATCAAAAAATGTTTCGGATATCAATGCAATGAACTTATCTGAGATATTCTCTAATGCACAGGGTGTCCAGTAGAAGTGCGGCGTATCAAAGTTAGTTTTCTTTTGAAAATAATGAGAAATATTGTTTTCCGTATTCGGATTCCGTTGGGCAAATATTTTTAGAAAATATAGAATTGTATGGGTATGTACCACGAAAAGTTATACCAGAAAAAAATTGTCTTTTTCGTTTTGGAAATATTTATAAGTAATCGTTTCGAGGTTCAACTCAGTTCACCTTGAACTTTACTATTTGAGAACTTTTTCATTTAAAGAACCCCGTTTATGTGGAATAAACTTCCTGAGAAGGTTTTTCCAAATGAATGCAATCTTCAGCGATGCAAATCCAACGTGAATCGCTACTTTCGCACAGGCACCGCTCTTAAACTACTCTGAGGATTTATCTGTAGTGTTTGTGTTTTGTCCTTAAAAAAGATAAAAATTTGTTGAATTTTTTTCCTAATACTGGGTGAAGCTCAACAGTTTTCTCTTGATTTTCCAAACAAGATCTTTTTTCGAAAATAAGGAGCTTTATAGTTAAATTGCTGGGGTTACAAAGTCAAATCAAAAATAGTTTCATGCAGTATATTATTTTCAACATTGAACTCCCCCAGCAAAGATTTCGAAAGTGAAATTTCTTGTGGAATTTTAGGTGACTGTTTCTTCAGGAGACTCAATATTGGTTACGTAAATACTGTTATAGAACCCAAAAAATTCATAAGAGTTATTAATCACTCTCATGTGGAAGCCATTTGGTGTTATTGATCCCGATGAACATCGTTCATCGGGATCAATAACACCAAAATATTCCGGCCTCAGGTTTCGTATAAAATTTCAACATGGAATTTCTCTTGAATAACTTCTGAACCGCTTGATTTGGGAGTACCATTTTCATCTCACAGTCACAAAATTGCTTAAATAAAAAAAACAGACGTCAGTCATTCAAGATAAATTTATTGTTATTTACTCCTAATAGATAAAAATTTGGATATTCTAGAAGATAACTCATTTGATGTTACTTAATCAATACAATCCTTTCTCTGGCATTAAAACTCAATAAAAAATACTTTGACATTTTAACTCCAAAAATCACTCTTTCAAGACATCTACAACTATAGTTTGACTAAATTTGCCCCAGCAGCTGAGGCCAAGTAATCTCTTCTTTTATGTAATTAAAATGAAACCGTTTTGTTTCTAACCTGGTTGAGTTTCACATGGTTCATACACTTGACAATTAACTATATTACATTTTATCAACATTTAAGTGACGGCTCGTGCATTGGAGAACAGGGGAGGCTGAATTCATAAAGAATATTTACACACAGAAAAGCTCGCCGGAGGCTCGAAAATTTTTAGAGGTACTGCAACTATTTAAAGCAAAATACGTAATATTTGCATAAATGTATACAAAGATTGTGAATTGCCGAAAATTATACGTATAAAACTGACCAATAAAAAAACAAAAACAAGGAAAAAGGGTTGTCTTTGAGTTGTTTAATATAAATCATTTTTAATTTTTCATTTTTATAAAAAAAAAGTAATACTTTAATCTTAAAGGAGACTTGCAATTTGGTAACATTTGAGGGTCGCTGTACATTACGATTAATTAATTATTCAGTTGAATAACATCGAAAAATGGATACTGAGCTATTAAGTCGTTATAAATTTTTGGGGAAAATCTTTGATATAGAACGAGAATTTTTCAAACAACAACAAATCAAAGTAGTTTAATTTAAGTAAATCTTCAAATCAAACTTTGATTTGCATTAGAAAGGTGTCCAATATTTCATTATAAATCTGTTTATAATTTTGTCTCAAATCGGGTAAGTCTAAATTGGTTTTTCTTTTTTTCGACGCCAGCGGTTCGAGAGTTTAATCAGTGGATTCGAAAATATTATAAAAAAATTTATCGTTACTTCTAAAATTCATCGAAATTTCTGTTAAATTGTTTAACCGTTCTTTTGGGTATAATTAATATTTGTTGATTCATTTTGAAGAATAGAAAAAACAACATCGGTATGTTCAAATATTAATTTAAATGTTTATAACACGAAACAAGACTTGTGATCATTTAAAATATATTTGAAACCTCTCGCCTCCCTAAGACTTTGGTCGTCGGTTTTAAAATCGTCACTGTTTAGGATAAAATAAAAGACATCAATCAATTTGACTTTGTTTGAATGCACTGATATTACTACTCTAGATGTAGAATTCTAACGCCTAGCAGCAAAAATTGGCATTCGGCTACCACATATTTCATTTAAAACGTGGCTTTTTGAAAAGAATGCCG
>WOGP01005011.1:0-13489 GCA_015342065.1 Leptinotarsa undecemlineata
CGCAGATCTTCCTGTCATCAATATTTTCCATTATTAAAATATTCATAAAAATACTACTAAAGCCATAGAAAATACTGAAAGTGACGATGATTCAATATCATTCACGTTATCAATATCACTTGCAGAATGAACTTGAATTTTTCACACATCATAATAGTTTTCAATTACAAAAAATTTAGTCCCCTCTGACGTATTTCCTAGAGAACCGTTTCATATGAAATAAAATTCGAATTTAACACTCCACTAAAAATTCGTCGTCGATCGCAAAATCTTGAACATACGAGTTTTAAATTTAGATGTGATTTGAAATTGGAAATTTCATCGACAGAATGAATTGAATCGAATTGCATCCTCTGGCGTCGAAAAAACCAGGAAAAGAAGGGCTTCGAGTGATATATGCTACCTTCCTAGAACTTTTGGTTGTCGTAACGTTCTGACCTCGGAGTTTCTGCTTCGAAATCCTGACAGTAACACGATGAGATCTGAGACCATTAGTCAAAATATATCCGAGGGTAGCTGGAATAAATCGACCGGTCGGTTAGCAGAGAATGTTCTAATGAGTACAGTTTGACATAGGTTCTTAGAAAATGAAGTTGAAAGGACGAATGAGGCACCATCATTAAGGTATATGTGAAGTACAAAAAAATGAAGAGATATACTGAAAATATCAGGAGTGGAATATTTGGACGAGTTAGTTGAAGGGATATAAATGAAAATTATGACAGGAAATAAACAGTGCATATATGAGTAACATACAGAGGATAAAAAAGAAATATAAGCTGAATTATACTGAATACGTGATTGTATTCACGATACAACTCCAAACTTCTTTTTGAACCAGTATTTCTCACTCACAATCTATAGACCACTTGATACTTTCTTGGTCGCTTCAAATATGCTGCGCAATTCATAATTTGCTAGGTGTTATTCTAGTGTTCGCACATATGCATTTTGATTTCACTAATGTAGAATTTGCAGATTTTCTTAAAATCCGGTGATACCGGTTACCGGTATTTGTTATTTGTCTGTTATTTGTTGATTGCATATATTGTATGTTGGAAAATATATCATGATCTGAATTGTACATATATTGTCTAGCTAAATCGCATACTGATACTGTAACACGATATCTCTTATCATTCACAAAAAACGAGCATCGGCTAAAAGAATATGACACATGGAATTGGAGAAAATATAGATTGCTCACTTTTCTCTTTGTACAACTATGAAGTTACAATGAATATGAAATTTTTCATCAGTTCGGACTTTCATTATCTAATACAATATTAATTGATTTAAAATCCATAAGAGAATCTGTAAAAAAATGTAAAAGATAAACCGTAAAATTTATCACCCGAAGACGTCGTGACGGCAAAACTTCACATTTTCTTTTAACTTGCGCGCCATTGTAAAACGGCCGACCAGAGATACTCTTCATTCATTTACAATAATCGACCAAATTTTTACTAGCATTAATGATTTACAAGTTCTTGTGACTGACAACTTCATCTCAGACCACAGAACAGTATTGTTGGATATAGAAAACCTTGTGCTGTCAAAGCAAGAATAAAACGAGTTTTGTCAGCGCAGGTAGTACAGAGTTTCTGTGATATGCTACGAAACGAAAGCTTTGAAACAGCATCTGTCGATAATGATTTTAATCAATTTTGTAATATTTCCTTTCATTACTTTGACGAATTTTCTCCACTGGAAAAATGCTGGAACAAAAGAGTTGTTAATTCTAAAAATTGGGTCAACACGGAAGTGAAATTGTCAAGTAATGAGTTGAACAACCTGCATTTATTCCATAAAATCTATCCCGGTACCTTTGACGATGTTTATAGAAAGGCCAAGAAAACATTGAGTTAATTAAATGTACTAAAAAACCATTATCAGCATAAACTTATAAATGCTTATAATTCTCATAAAGTGGCTTGGAATGTTATTATTGAAATTTCCAATAAAAAGAAGAAAAACGAAAGTGTTCAAATAATGCATAATGGCATCATACACGATAATCCTGAGACCGTTGCGAATTTATTTAATAATTTCCTTGTCAACTCACCAAGACAATTAGTAAGTGATTTACAATTCAATGAGAAAGCCGATTATCGCATTATGAATGAGAATAAAAATTAATTTTTTCTCAAACCTTTCATACCGGGGGAACTTATCTGCCTCTTAAGCGATAAACTTAAGAATAAATATTTATCTGGATATGATGAAGTCCCATTAAGTCTACTCAAGAAATGCCTTCCTGTAATTATAGAACCATTCACATTTTTAGTGAACCTATCATTTCTTACTGGGTCATTTCCGAAGTCTCTCAAAATTGGAAGGGTAATTTCCATGAATAAGAAAATGGACAGATATAAATTAGAAAATTATAGGGGTTTTTCAAAATTTTTTGAACCCGCATATCTTGATAGACTTTTGGATTTCTTAAATAGGTTCAAACTCTTGACAGATCATCAACACGGTTTTCGAGTTAATAGATCTTCCAATACTGCAGTAATTTCTTTTTTCGATACCCTGTTTGGATATTGAGAGGCAGGCGAGTGTCTTGTTGAGATTTTTTGTGATCTCAGCAAGGCATTCGACTGCGACAATCATAATGCTCTGTTGTTAAAGTTACAGTCATACGGTATTCCAGGCACATTCCTGGATTTCATCATTTTTAGAAAATAGGCAACAATATGTTACAATTAGTATCCACAATACGAGTACTTATGGTAAATGTTATTCAAATATTTCAATGGGTGTTCCGCAAGGATCGATGTTAGGGCATATATTGTTCCTTTTATATACAAATTATTTTGAATCACATATAAGGAATACTTCTTTAACAATGTATGCTGACGATACGTCTTTAATAGTATCTGACATGGATGAAAACTCACTTTTAGAAAAATGTGAATTTACTTTGCAATGTGTTATGAACTGGTGCGGAGTTAATTCTCTCTATCTCAATGCCAACAAAACACAATTGGTTAGATTTCACAATCGACAAAAACATTGCGTGCCTATTCAATTTCAATTCAAGAACATGTCTATTCTGGGAAAAAAACAAACAAATTTTTTGGGAACTACCATTTATGCATGTTTGACATGGAAACAACACTGTTCGAATTTAACGAGTAAAATCAACTCATTAGGTCATCTCTTTAGAAATCTAACAGATATCTTGACAGATCAACAACTTTTGGCACAATACCATGCTCAAGTAGCTTCCAGACTGAGACATGGCATATGTAAGTGAAGTAACTCGACTTCGATATCAAATGTATTCGTTGTGCAGAAATATATTTTGAGAATGATGACAAAAGCCTCGAAAAGGTCAAAATGTATATATTCGAATTGTCAATTTTGTATTTAAAAACAAACATAAATGTATCACCAATGAAATCATACTTAGTAGGAATACTCGTCAAAAATATAACTTCCACATACAGTATTGTAAATATAAGGTGACTCTAATTCACCTTATGTGATGGGCCCAAATATCTTTAATAAGTTACCAAAAGACATTAAGGAACTCAATGAAATTAATGAATTTACCCGAAATCTGAAAAAGTATTTAATTGATAGTTGTTTTTATAACCTAGACGAATTTTGTATATCATAAAATAGTTTTCTTTTGTATTGTATTTAATATTATGTGTTAATTTTAGAGTGTTTTATATTGATTTGGACACTGCGTTTTCATGTGTTCTTCATTGCTGGACAAACCCTATACATACTTATATGTCCATGGGGATAATAAATAAATAAATAAATGAATAAACGTAACTAGGTTTGGAATCTTTCAATTTTTATTTTTCATTTTTTGATAATATTATTTTTCGATTTCTTAATTTTCAGCTTTTATGAATATTTCAATTTTCAATTTTTTTAGTTGTTGCTTGTATGTATTTCTTTGTAATTTCAGTTTTTTTTTTAATAAAATTGTTATTTTACGGTTAATCTTTTCAATTTTTTCTACAGATTCTCTCAGGGATTTCAAATCAATTTATATTGTATTAGAAAAGTCCGAACTGATGAAATACACCACGAAACATTATCAACCACCTTCAAACAAACGTATATGAAGTTGACCACGTGTCATTTATATATCCCCATCACTCATTCAAACAAATTTTTAACAATAGATTACTCTAAATCCAACAGTATAAGGTTGCCTTAGTGAAAATTCGTAACACTCATAATTGCCTAGATTTCAGCTGATAAGTTTTGAGCGCCAGTGTCAAGAGTGCCAGAAAAGCTTCACAAACAGACATAGTGAGGAACAATAATTCACCCAGCAGTTACCTAATGCACACCTGCTCCTCTGCATCCTCATCTGTGCAAGCTTTTCTATCATTATCAATACTAACGTATATAACTAAAATGTAGGCAACCACGGATGTTACAATTTTTTTCTGAGACAACCTAATACTGTTTAGTAGGGAATGAAATAACCTTCCATTTGAAAAAAAAATTATTGATGAGGATGTATTTATAATCCTGACTCACTCGTTCGAACCTGACGATTACATGTACTGAGGGAATTAGGCCATTTATGTTTTTCTATTACCAATTCAGCTGATACTCGTTATTTATGAAGGGCAAATCGTGAAATTCAACCTCAAAGGATTATTTAGACTTTATGTCAGTCAGTAGCATCAGTATAAGATTGGAACCGTGAAGATTGGAGAGTGAACAGTCATCCTGAAAACACATTTGATATTCGGCAGGAGCGTCTGGTATACAGACGGTTGAAAACCAAACATGGAAAGGAAGCTTCTTTGCAGGAGGAAATCTTCAATTCAGTCACACACTCAGTCAGAACACATCAGTCTTCCAGTGACAGCAAAACCAGTCTGTTAATACCGTGTCGAACTGAGAAAACTGTTAGACAGAAATATATTTACTATATACTGGGTGCTAGGAGACTTAGGCATCGCAGGCAACGAAAAAGCAGATGAGTGTGCCAGACATAGGTCTTCAACTACATATATGTTTTAACCCTGATTCACCAAAGCCTTTGGTACTGAACCAGATGGGAAAATGAATCTATAAAAAACATCTGGAGTATTGGAAAAACATACCAGTCTTTGGGACTGAATTTACGATCGGTAAGGGTCCTAACAATTCCCCTTTGGTATGTTGCTAGTTGTTGGATTCGTAAAAGTTACCACCTGTTTGAATCTTGGTAGATAGATGTTTCTACTTTATTGTCAGTTTATCGAAGCCCTCATAGTGTTCAGATTCTACAGGAAGGTGTTCAGTTTCAAATTTATTATTATTATTTATTGTATTGACTATGACTGGTCATAATGGCTAATGGCTAATCCCTCTTCTGGAAATGATCAGGTCAATACGCTACTTGCTTCATCTTTCAGATCATCTCCTTCCTTGACATGGATTTTGATGTACATTATCTCTACGCCTAGTTCTGTGATTCTGAGTATCTCAATGACGGACGGTTGAATGAATGAAAGTACGAATCATAACAATTTTTAGACGACCAAGACCAAGACAATTCCGCTTTCTGCTTCCATAAGTTTGTTGGTGGTTAAAATGGACACCAATATGTCTTGGCTCAATAAGAGCCATCTGCCTGACTGGACTCGCCAACATCATGTGCAACGTTGTTAGCCTGAAATATCGAAGAAAGGTTGGAGATTTGTCTCTCTTCTATAGATACTTTCATGGTGATGTTTTTTTGAGACAAAAAACCATGGTAATCATGGTAACCATGGTTTTTTGCTCATTACACTTATTGAAACAAACATTGAGAAGCTCACTCAAGTAATTTTTACTCAAATATTTTATTATTCTGATTCAGAGAACAATGTTTTGATAACTGACCCAGCAAGAGTTTTTTGTAAATGGCATTCGGCTATTTGAATACAAATTGTTTTGTTCACCTAATTCTGCTACATAATCTAATCATCCGCTGATCAAAGTCAATATATCGACATCAACTATATGAGTCGGTGGTACATCATGTTTTTATGTTAGGGGACACTGCAGTTTGATACGATATTCTAAACTAAAACTACATCTTGAGGATGCAAATTACAGACAACAAAGCTTCTATACAAGGACATCTTGTAATATGATTTAATCATCGAATTATCTCTTTAACGATCCCTATGAAGTTCTGGAACACAAGGCGATTATACAAGATGCACAATAGAGGCAACAAAGCGGAATAATCAGGCGTCCAAGTAACCAGATACGGACCTTCAGGGGGAGATCTTGTGATAATATGTTGAGTAGCTCAAAACGAGACGGGAGATTTAAATTTTTTGACGAATTAGTTACATTTTTCGCTATTTATTTGTGAAAGTTTATTGGAATGTATTCTGATACTTAATAATATTAATAAAAATAATAATTCATTCACAGCAATGTAGGGTACAGATTGTGAATAAAATAATACCACGGAAGCAGTACTGCTTTTGTGTGGATATACATACATATCTGAGGTTGATATATAGTAATATAACAACATAAAGATTCAGAGTAATATTAGAGGTCAAAATATAAAAAGAAAATTTTAAATTAATTTATATGTAAAATGTCTATACATGTTTAAGTTGCAATATGAAAATAACTATTGAAATTCCAATCTAAAACTGTATATATAAAGTCTAGGAGTGGTAGAGAACTTGATAATTATTGAAGGTATTATAAGTATATAGCATTTTTTTAAGAACAAAACACAAGCACTACAGGTAGATCCCTAAGGCACTGAGTTATAGGTACTCGTATACCTAATATCTCAAATCTCGGTTTTTTTGATAATGCCGGTAGTTTCAGTAAGTTTATCCAAACAATTGCATTTTTGAAATGTCTTCAGTATGATATTAAAATAACTTCATTTTGAATTACCTATTACTTTCATCACTAAAACTCGCATGTTGAAAGGCAAGACTTCATTAATGCTCAGATCGCACAAGTTTCTACTTCTGAGGGTCGCCGTTCGTGGGGGAGGAAGCCACAGTTATTTAACAGAAAAACAAATTTCAACATTTTTTTTTGTTTTCTGTCTATAATGATATGGAAGTGGGATACTCTCTTCGAAATATATTGAAAACATCAACCCAAAAAAATTATTGAATGTGAGGTATATTCATGATGTTATGAGTTTAACAAGTATTACACTCATAAAAAACTTCATAATACGTCAAAACCACAAGCAGCATTCGGATGTCAGTTACACATACATAATTTGTGAGTAGTTTCGTGAAGAATCAAAATAATTGGTGGTTTATGAAAAATTTTTAAAAGTAGAATTACTGATTACTTTCATCTTCAAATATTTGTTTATTCCCTGCAATGAAACCGAAATTAAACATTATCAGGAAAGAAAGGTTTTGGCTTTTTACTTCTTCATGTTCAAACAAAGAAATATGTACTGTCATCGATAATACGAGTAGATTTAACTCATTCGTGACATAAAGTCGTAATTTTATGAATGAACTAGTTGTTGCCAGCAGCTTTGTCGGCGTAAAATTTGGTTCGTCACATTAAGTTTGAACCCCTATTTTTCTCCATTGGGGGTGGAAATTCCTGATTCCCTTCATCCCTTTCTTGATGCTTATTTACGCTATACAAAGAACCAACCTGCATATTTCAAGATTGTAGATTGAGTAGCTTAGGTTATAGATACGTTAATATAAGAGTGTCAGTCATTCAATAGGTACCCACTTATAAAATATTGAAAAGCATCAGCAAAAATAAAACTGAAAAGATTAGAATACATTGGTGATTCTACCAATCTTACTCCTACTTATATTATGAAAGCGTAAAGTCTGTGAGAATGGATGAAAGTAATGTATGTATTTACCTTTTTACTTTTTCACGCCTAAACAGCTCAACGAATTCGAAAGTAAGTTGGTATGTAGATAGAGCATGACCTCACAGTGATGCGAATAAAACTGCGGGGAACAGCCAGTATTGTATAAGTGGGTCCATTAGCCATTGGACCCCATAGGATGTATATCCCGATAACCTTCAATGGTTATTGGGTTATCCAGTTCAAATATCATTTATTTCAGTCTTATGGGGATGTGAGGGAACTGATAGTCATACATTGGGTAACTGTTGATTGACTGACAGTCTTACATTAAACTGCGAGGCTACCAAAGCTACTGAACCTAGAATCTTGAAATATGCAGATAGGTTCATTGAACAGCGTAAATCAGTATCAAGAAAAGAAACTTTTACATCCCCAAAAGAGAAAAATATTAACTGAAAAAGATGTCAACTGCACTAAGTAATGAATAGCTTCGAGAATGGAATTATGTTAACGATAAAAAACTTCGCAAAACTAACACAACCGTCAACGACGTTTGCCCTCATGCGTCTGCCCGCGTTCGTATCGCGTTTTCGATGATGGAATTTCATTGCTTAAACCGCCCCTCTACCCCCGCGTATCGTACCCGTCGTTATATAGAAGATGCGACGTATAATGGCTTACTGCGTTGCGCGTCAAGTTATTCTTATGGTATAGATAGATTGAGTCCTTTATCTTGTAATGTTATCCAGATTACTGATAAAGAGAGAATAAGGCAAGTGTCGTATTTTGAAACATCGATGTTCGCCATAGAGGATTATAGTGTTCCATGTGGGTGAAATGTTACCTCTTTAATATACTATATTGTGTAGCAATCCAGGGAATGATATCAGATTCAATTCCATAACGAATATTTGGAATACAAACTAAATAGAAAAAAATATTTTTTGCATAATTTGTTTTGAATGTATTTTTCTTTCATGCTAGAAAATATTAGTAAATGTTTTTACGAAAGTGGTGTTGTTTTCAGTTTATATCCGATATTTATTTCTTTTTATGATCTACACATCTAAAACGTTTTTCCAGAGTGATTCAATCTCCAGCGATTTAAATCCAACGTGAATCTCTGATTTTGCACAGGAAGCGCTCTTAGAGCACTTCAAGAAATTTTCTGTAGTGCTTGTGTTTTGACCTTAAAAAAACGTTGTTTACTTTAAAATGAATTGCTTTCTTCTTCTCTTTGGGCGATTCTCATTTTTTTAAATGAAGAAGCAGAGATCCAAAATTATTCTTTCCCAAAAATTTAACTCTTCTCAAAACATACCCCTATCAATTTAAAACATTCCCATTCTGAAGTTTTTAATTCGTCAGCAGAAATACATTCTCATTTAATAGAAATAAACATACTTTCATCAGCTAGAAAAAAATAATGTGATATGACACATATTCATGTTATTCAATATTTTACTGGATATTTTTCAATTATAAAAAATGTATGAATGATATATCATCCCTTGTTAGGAACCACTCGTTGAAACGTGAGACTTTGTTAGTCCTTAGCTGGCCCTAGTTTCGACTTCTGAGGGTTGTCGTTCGTGGGCGGGGGAGGTAGTTGTTAACTAAAAAAACATATTTTGAACTTTTTTTCCAACCATAGGTCATATTGATGACGTTTGTAATGGTATACATCATTATTCATTTCTGTGATCATGCTATTCCAGATATTCTAATATTTTTTAAATGAACGTTCTCATTTCAAAGAGCTTGGGCATCTCATGTTATTGAAATATCATAAATATTAACTTTGACTGCATATTAATCATCTGAATGTCACTTTGACGGAGCAGGATGAAGCCAAGATAGTGAAACTGTTCTATGTGTCTTAAGCACTCGAAGTCTTCGAAAAAAAGTTCCAAAACGCAAATCCATGGATTGTTCCCGTATGGGGATCCTCCCTCGTTCCAAACTCAATTATGGCAATTGAATAACCATTCAAAGTAAATGTTTTCCCTAATCTTTCTCTTCCTATATTCCAGTGCATTTCCTATCGTGAAATCCCATTGACAGAGGGTAGAAATAGAAAATCCTGGCAGAAAGACCTCCTGGCAGCGACATAGAAAAGAAAATGAAATAAATTTTCACGGCTTTTTCTACACTCCTTATAAATAAGTGATGGCAGTGCCTTCTCCTGTGCGCCCTCTAGGCTTTTTTATTTCTGTTGTTAAACTTGTTCCGGGAGTGAGGTCGAAACTTATATGAGAATTATCGACCTTCGGGATACAAAAGCCAATCTCGTACATTACAAATAAAGTTTATACGACACTGAGGATACCCACTGAATTGTCGCTGAAAGATTTCTCCCTGACACGTTCTGAAGAAAACGAAAAGGATTTCAATTGTGAGAGTATAAGTATCGACCGAAATATCATTCGAGATTTTATGTGCTTCTCAAAGAAATGAATCGATTTTTCTTTTTGTGAGCTTCGTCTATTTATGTGACATACTCTGTGATGGTTTATACTCTATTACAAACATCAACATTCGATATTATTTACCATTATGTGAAATTTATATTAGTTACCTTACAGATGACACATAATACTATAATTCTTTATTTTACCAAAACAAAATACAATGAGCAAAGTTCAACCACAATACGACAATAATGTAAATAAAAGTATACAACCAGTATACAAAAGCAACTGCATTTAATGTAATTGATCTTGTTTCGTGTGAAAATATAATAACGTAATTGAGAACGCTAATTACAAAAATTAAAAATGAAACTATCTAGTAATTAAGAAAGCCTAGAAGGGCCACATATTATCAATAATCGTTTCTTCGAAATTACAAAAATTTGAATATAAAAAAATTTGAAACTCTGAATTTCGAGCCTGAAGTCGAAACTTCAAGTTTTGAGTCGAAACCTCAAGTATCTATTCGGAATTTTTAGAATGGAGTCCATATTTTGAGATTGAAGTCTAAATTTCGAGTTTGAAGTCGAAATTTTGAGATTGAAGTCCGATATTAAAGTCGTAGTTTCGTGTGTGAAGTCAAAATTCCGAGTTTAGAGTCGTAATTTTGAATTTCAAGTCAAAATCTTTAGTTTCAAATCGGAATTTTCTGATAAAAGTCCAAATTTTGAGATCGAAGTCCAATTTTCAAATTTAAAGACGACATTTTGAGATTGAAGTCGAACTTCTGATATTACAGTCGTAGTTTCGAGATTAAACTGAACATTTTAAGATGAAAGTAGAAAATTTAAAGTTGAAAGTCGTAATTTCGAGTTTTGAAAGACGAAACCTTGAGTTTCAATTCGAAATACACGGAATAAAGTCCAGATTTTGAGAATGAAGTAAAAATTTCGAGTTTGAAGTCGAAATTTTGGGATTGAAGTCGAACTTCCGATATTGAAATAAAAGGGATAAACATGAATCGACACAAAAATTACAGTAAACGTTTTCAATCAGAAATAACAATGAATATTAACAAAAAAAATCATTTATAAGTTTAGATGTTTCCATGTTGTTCAAAATAGGGTAATTTTTTGTTAAATTCATTTCCTGTAATTTTTCCTTTGTTTGTAGTCTCTTTGTTTTCAGTTCAATCTATATTAGATATTTTTTGATCAGAAATGTAATTTGAAATTCTTTATACGAGGTATGTTCAGAAAATAATGGAACTTTTGATTACATTAACGCTGTTGCCTTCAAAATAGTCCGTATTAGATGTTATGTACTTGTGCCAGTGCTTCTTCCAATCCTCGAAAGATTTTCTTAAACTTGATAGGCTTGATAGCGCATCGATAATAGGTTTCAGCTCTATCAGCGATGCGCTATTAACCTCATCTATTTTCGTGAAACGGTATCTTTTTGAAGTTCTTTGTATTTCTGGAAGTAATGAAAAGTCACATCAGGCCATGTTTGGTGAATATGGAGGCGGTAGTATTCTTACGGTACTGTTTCTGATGCAGAATAGATGAAATGTTTTTACACAAATCTGGGCGTTTTTTCTGATATTGCTTCACGCAAATCATCAACGACTTCTCTGATTGTGGTACGACATTTTTTAATGATTATTTCTTTAAGTTTTTCCAAGTTTCTAAAGGCTTCCAGGGTGTTTATCCTCTACATCGTTATCACGGTCATCTTGGAAATGCTTATATCACTCGAAAACTCATAGTTTACTAAAATAAGAATCACCATAAGTAATTGTTAACGATTCATACACATTTAACGAGGTCTTAAAAACACATCTTACGTTAGCGGATGCCACAACAGATGAAGTTAACAATGGAAACAGCTGAAAATTTTATCACACTTAAGGGGCATGTATACCAATATAAAATAATTGACAATCCGACTCACCAATCCCGCGAAATTTAATAATTTTTGATACTTCATTAATATATCATGCATACCGAGTATAGCCATTGCCATCGCTAGCGATCGAACGATGGCTAGCTATTTAGTTTGTTATTATTATTTTGAATATTACCTGATGCTATACTGATTTCACAGACGAGATACAATCAGCAATCGCTTACCTCGTTCTGCAAGTATCGACTCCATGGTTGAGGCAGTATGGGCAGAGAGCTCTGAAGCAGTGGAACCTCTGCTTCCTGAAAAGAGACCATCGCTGCGTGCCGACAGGCCATTGGCGTTGGTATCGCCATCTGTAGGAAGAAGAATGAAGGGACAACGAGGAATTAACGGTGAGTTTATTAAACTCTTTTAGAAGTTTTTCATTGGACTTAATGGGATCTACTGAATTACCTACAATAGAAGAATTATCTGGAAAATATTGTGATTTGTTCTTCTGTTCATGGTGAAATATAAAATAATTGAAAAAAATAAAGAATTTACCCAGATTGAAACATCGATTATCAAATAGTACTCAACAGAAGCAATTTTCTGTATTGAATAATGGACGAATCATTTCAACAATAACGTTCCTTTATAACTTACTGATTTATAATATTATCTTTGAATTCCTCACAGTAGAAATTCCAGTTCATGTGTTTCAACTGAATAGTGTGCATGCAGGAGTAGTTTACTATGATCTCGCTGAAACAGACATATTGTAAACATCAACTATTATGTGATTTCATTATACAGATGCGAAAAATAAATATCGGAACATACAAATTCCAATGAATTATGGACGAAGTTCACGATAGCAGTTTAACAGTTTGAAATCGTAAATTTGTTCACGACATTACATTAACTATGCGATTGAACCACTCTACTTTGATGTATCCTCACCCACAAAGTAATTCTGTCTGCTACACCTCACTGAAACGGCAACCGACTCATCATTATGGAAATGATATAAAGAATGTGAATATGTCTGATTCTAGGGAAAAGATAGAGGCAGTGCTTTTTTGACATTATGGCTTTGTAAATGAAATATATGCTTCGAATTGAGAAATGTAGCGTGTACCTCCGAAAACTGAAGTCAAACGTAACTCAAAAAAAAACTACACTCCTAATGTAACGAAGGTTCAAATACACCACCTTGTTGTACCAAACAAAAGCAAAATCTCAAATCTCTGTGTTCATTTGGCGTAATGCTGGCACAAAGTTGGATAATGTTTCCCCTCATTTCATCAAGAATCATGCTCTCTGAAATTCATGCCGATATGCACATTTTTCAGATACCCCAAAGAAAGGAATCGTTTGGAGAAAAATCTGGTGATCTGGG
>WOGP01005012.1:0-13488 GCA_015342065.1 Leptinotarsa undecemlineata
CAATAACTCTCCTTCTGGAGCTTTTGATAATATCCCATCCATATTCTCTGTTTCACTATCACTGTCGTCATTTAAATCAATAATCAGTATGGAAGTGTCCAATCTCCATATTATCTGTCAGTCTTCTTCGGTAATATTAGATATTTCTTCTTCAATTAGCTCTATTACCTTCTTATCAAATTTTGGAAAGTTATTTTTACGCCTGATGCTTTGTTTCAATTTTCTCCAAATCAACTCGATGGGATTGAATACAGAAAAATAGTGGGGAAGTTCCAGTACGGTGTTTCCATACTTTTCAGCAATACTCTCAAGGGCATACACTTTTTCAAATGTATTTGTCTGTAAAACTTCAAGTAGTTGGTTTTTGGTATAGTGATTATCAAAATATAAATTGTTATCTATCAAAAAACTTTGTATTTCCTCTTTGCTCGAATCATTATTACGTTAAAAGGTAATACCTCGTTAACTTAGTATGTTTTCAATTATCTTGCCTGCGGGATGATATAAAGTTTTTTTTGGAAACATTAAATGACAAAAGATTGGAGTCGCACCAGTTTTCTATTTTTTTTTATATCTGAGCTTATAATCTCGTGGAAAATAGATACATACAGTTTTATTACGCCATAATATTGTGTAGCTTTCTATAGTTTTTGAGTTCATCTATTACAAGTAGTTTTCAACGATACCATATTCTTTATTCGCAGTTATCTTTTTGTGAAATTGTGGTTTATGTGCCGAATAAACGTTTCCTTAGTAATTATAAATACTGCTACAGATGTTTTGGTGATTTTGCTAGGAAAATTTACGAAATTTCGACCTTTATCTCGAAATTTCGAGTTCATTCTTGAAATTTTGAGTTTATTCTTGAAATATCGACTCCAAACTTGAAATTTCTACTTCAACTTCAAAATTTTGTCTTCAACTTCGAAATTCCGAGTTCGAAGTCGAAATTTCCGGATTGAAGTTGGAATTTCCAATAAACAACTAATAGAAATATGTGGTTCTTTTCCCTTTCCGGAAAAAACTGATACAGCATATTATTCTCTATAAGTTAACACTAATGAATGCTTTACAGAATCTCATTATTTCTGAAAATTGACATTAAATCAGTAATTGCAGCCATACGAGCAGTATTGAAATAAAAATATACAGATACTTCTTTATTTATAGGCGAAAACTCATGCTCGCACAGAAAGCCCTGAGTTGACTTGTGGGTGGCGTATTTAATTATTGTTTAGATATACATCACCTTGCCTCTACGTCATGTGTTTAATTAAATCGAAATGTAAGAATTCTTGGTAGTAATGATTGAGATTGCAACACAGAACTGTGGAGGATTTGATACATTGGCTTGAAACAAGTAACTTTTCCAAGAAAATATAATTTTGGTTGCGCAAGGGCAATTTCTGTCAATCACTCAAATTGTGGGGCATCCACTATTCGAACATTTTGACTTTTTTAAAACGTTCTGAACCAGTTCTTCCACCATCCCACTCACCGTTTGTGATGGGTCAGTCTCCACCTCAGAATAATAATAAATAAGTAGAGTTGCCTTCCGTATATAAACACAACAGATTTGTAGACAACCAGGATAGCCATTTCTCTCACAGTAAAATGTGGACAAGGGACATATCCGGAAAACATAAAATTCTAATGACTATCAACTATTGATTCAATCGAAATTTCTGGGTTACCCCCATGTTTCATTTGTTGTTTACTTGTAAAATGTAACATCAACATACAAGGATTGTACTACAAATTAATTATATCGATCAATAAGCACTCAAATCACCAAAATAACTTTCAAAAACGACGAAATACCGGTATTATCTACTTCTGTTAGTTGGAGGACTGTCGTAAACATAAACAAAGTAATTTAGCTTCAGAAACAAGGACTGAGAGGCATCTATCTCTATAGCATTACTCTGAGGTCTCCACCAGGGTCCTCAAGTCTTCGAGAATTTTTATTGAGATATGGAACTGCAAAAACACTTGATATTAAAACGAACACAATATTGAAACAACAGTTATTTGATGCAATAAGGCGGTTCTTTAGCCCTAACTAGATTGAAATAATTGGAATGAATAGAAAGAGGTTTTGTATGAAAGTGTATAGTTATAAAATTCTCATTGCAAAGCATTTCGACTTTCGTCATCATCAGTGCGCACCTGAAAGTAAGAGATCTAATTGAAAAAAAGTTTTTTAAAAACATTAGCACTCTAACACATTCTTTATTATCGAAAAAGTTATACAGTCAAGCTTTGAAAGAAGTTTACCCAATTTGAAGAGAATAGGATAAAATTTATAGAACCCTAACCTACTTAGGCCAACCCACTACAAATATTTCGGATGTTCTGCATAGCAAAGTTGTAAATACCGCTTTTCAAAACCAACAACAACTTAGGCATGTACATCAATAACAACAAAGATAAAAGTTCAGTTTTCGAAAAATCGGGAGTGTATAAATTATCATATGGCTCATGTCCGATGTTTTATATAGGTCAAACTGGAAGAACATTCAAAGCCAGCATTAGGGAACACATATATAGTTTCCAGAATGAAAAAATACATTACACATATGCCACTCATTTAATCCTATAGGGACATGAGTTCAATCATGAATTCAAGCCTCTCAATTTCTTATGAACGATCAAACTGAATTGAATAATTCGCCATACAATAAACTGTATCAATTAGTTTTGATATGGATATTCATCAAGTATCGGCCACTTCTATTCAACATATCAAAATGTATATTTGAAACACTCGAAACTGTAATTAAACTAGGAAGTTTCCTAGGCCTCAATCAACTGTTTCTTGTCTTTGGAATTTCAACATATTTGTTTGACATAATTAGATTGCGTTTTTGTTTCGTGTCCTCATAAATTTTAGGCCATCTGTTAAGATAACTGCGATCATCCTCTGCCCTGTGGAAAGCGGTCAACTGATTACACTTATCACGTTTGCTTTGATGACTTCCATAATAAATGGGCCATTCAAATTAAACGCTCTTCGTTGAACTAAATATTTTCAGCTATAATTTCTATAATGAAAAAGAGATTATCCTCAATTTATGGCCAGAAATAATCGTCACTTCGTGTTGTCTTAAGAACAATAAATCGTCGGTTACACCCAGCATCCTCATGAATAGGAATATTCTTCGGTTATTCATTGTTATGTACAAGAACATTGTTAGAAGCTACACCGAGGAATACAGAGTTGATTAGAAATTAGTTCAATTTTCAAAATCCAGTAGTTGTGTTGTCACTTCTTCAGCTTGTTCGATTGATGACCTATTTATTTTGTGGAAATTCATACCAATTATAGGATAGAGAAAATAATTTCTATTCACATATTCTTTCAGTTTTGACTTGAATTTGTATTCATTGGAGATTGCTCTAATGTCTGAAGGAACTAGGTTTATTAGTTTTGGGCCAGAGTGTGATATAAATCTCTGAGTGCAAGTTAATCTACAGCAAGGACATACAATAATATACTCTGTCATTCAGGTAAGTTAGTTCATTTGTATAATCGATGACTGGTTTATTTATTTATTTTCCAACAGTTATTTCATTTTCACGACAGGTTTCGGGTTTTATCTCATTATCAAGTATAAAAACTAACTAATAGGATATTGGCGTTAAGAAAATTTTGTATATCCGACATAACAACATTAAAATTCCCATTGAATTGCGTTCAATAGCAATAAAACTGGTAAAATTCATTTTGTAAGTTGCTCAACTGCCCAACAACAAAATTTCAGACGTTGCCGAATCGAAAAAAACTGGAAAACTCAGTCTTTCTTTTCAGAACTAAGCATTCCTTTTGATAAGACTTGCGCTTATTCAATATGTCTAAAGCATTTTCGAAACAGTCTCAACAAATAGTAGCATCTTCAATAGAATTCTTTGAAATAGAACGTGAGAGAAAGAGAATTTGAAAGTTAGAAATAGTTCACATGTTGGCAACGCCGTAAATTGTCATCTTGTGACGTCATTCTCTTTCTAAAGTGAATATCCTATATATTATTTGAAATTTAAAAACGTGGTTATATAGGGAGTTTGTGGATAAGCTGTACGGGAAGATAATGAAATGAACAGGAGCGCCAACTATAAAAATTCAACACTGAAGATTATAGAAATTATCGGAATTGTAAAACTTATAAATTGAAGAGTGGAGACCTACAAAAGAATCAAAGGGCATTGTACAGTCTGTGGAGGTATTTTTCCGGTAGATATTAATTTTTCCGTTGATATTAATTTAATATCTAGCGAAAAAACGCTTTCACAGACTGTACAACAGAGCTTTCGCAAACCCTTTACCTAAAAAGAACACTTCTAGAATTAACTGAAAATAATTAATCAAATTGAGATAAACAATAAGGTGCCATTTTATTTAATAGAAAAGATAACCTCATATAAAAGCAAGTGAATTATACCCAAATATCACAGAAAACACAATATACGTAAATATAGTAGCATTAATTACTCAGGTAAACTTTTAAAAAATATTCAAACTTACTTTTCTAATACAAAATAACAACTGCTTCCATATGTAGAAATAATTTAGACACAATTCTGTTCAATCCAAAATCCCACCGATGAAGAAATCAAGTATGTATAGAATAGAAAGTGGAGAATTCTCTGCAGTATATACAGGCCAAACAGGTAGAAATTTTGAAACACATGTAATGAAGGCAAGCTAATTAATTTGTTGGAAGCCATGAAAATTAATACGTCTATTTTAAAACCCGAAATAGATAACCCTAAATGGGCAAGTTTGAGAATCTCCAGTATTGAATTTTTATAGTTATATCCACAATCAAAACAATCTGTTCAAATATGTTTTCTCTACGAACAACAACTCTCAAAAGTCGAAACTTGCGCGAGCTGAGGACTAACGAGGATTTACTTTTTAAAGTGTGATTCGTAATACGGTTTGGATTATAGGAAGTGAAAATCGATCGTCCGGCCTTGCGGTTCGAACCACCGGTTCGCATAGCGGTCGATTGAGTTAGTGAAGCAAACTACCCACACCAACCCACCAGGCTAGCGTCCAATATCATTATCAATAGCATTGCATTTCTTGATCCTACTATCACAAAAAATAATATTAAATTTCGATTCAACATACGAATATATCATTATCACATAAATTATGTGCATTTCGATCAATGACATATAGAGAATTTATAATTATTTCATCAGGCTTTCAAACAATAAATGAAGATTATGAAGCAGATTGCATCTAATAACCATATTCCAATTGAGAAAATCGTCTCCAATGGAAACCAAAAATTGATCATATGAACCAACGTTGAACCACAGTAAAAATCAACCACTAAGTCCACTCCCACTGCTTTCATTCATGAATTTACAAAGTTCTCGGTGACCTCAAAACGAAGTGGGGAGTCAATTTCGTTCTTTCACCATAGGCGTTCACTCCCATTTTCTAGTCACCTAATAATAAAACCAACAACAATAACCGACTACAAAAACTAAAAGCAATAATAACAAATGCGAATAAAGTGAACACAATATCAATTTCCGATCGTTTATTATAACTAATCCGATGCTAGTGTTAACGTCGAATCCTTCGATACTACAGCACTGAACGCGTTGGATGACAATCTCATCATAAGAGAGGTTGAAGGTCCCCGGCAGCTCGGACGGATCACATAATAAGTGGGCCTACTGGTTATTTTGTTGTACTGTGGTCGAACAGTGCTTAGGTTCAATTCGAATTCATAGAGAAAACATGACCGATAATTGCTTGAGAACATCATATAATAAGTAATGAGCTGGAAAGAGGGGTAAAAATTCAAATTTGGAAAAAGCTAGCTGCATTTATGTATAGAGACCAAAATTATCTCTTGGTTAGTGTACACCACGACACACTAGAATGAATATTTAATAAGATATGGAGCTACAAAAACATATGACATTGAAACGAACAAAACGGACAAAACTTTTGAAACAACCTAATGGAATCAAGAATAATGTTCACTTTATTCTACCAGAACCGGTAAAAAACCAAAAATTGATCATACTAAAGAAACGGCCAGATAAAACATTGAAAATAATTCTAGTGAAGGCGTCATACCAACAAAACGTAACTTTGGTGAGTATATAAATATAGGATAGAGAAAATAACTCCTGTCTACTTTCTACTGCGATTTTTATTTGCTATGACCGTTTGGGTTTATTAAACCACTCTCAGTAGAAATTAGACAAACGTTATTTTCTCTATTCTATATTTGATATCAATTTTCACAAAATTATCAATGGAAAAGAGTAGGTATATACATACCTATACGGCGTTCCAACGAAAATTTGATCCCACTGTATCAGCAACTATCCCCACTATTTTTTCAATGGCATGGGGGGTTGAGTGATATATCATTTGATCTTGTGTTCCTATATTACTTGTGATATTTTTTTGAAATTGGTTCATATGTTATTGAGAAATGAAATGCTGAACCTTTTATTTAATACAAAACAGAAAAACCGCTGTCGCTCATTTTATTGAGGAAATCAACAAAAGTAATATCAATGGCAATACAATCAAGGGAAAAAGTGTTCAAAATGACCTCTATCTAGTTCCATACAATAATACAGTCTACTTTCGAAAGCGTTCCATACATTATTGAAGATGTGAGGGTCAGAAATCGGCATTTCTGAACAATTCTCTGTCGCAGGTCTTTTGTTTAACGTATTGATGGCCCACGTTGTGGTCTGGATAATTCGTATTATAAATTCTTGCAGCAGCTTTAGCACATTCATCATTTCTATATGCTGACCGCAGGGGGGTGAAGTTTCGGGTATGATTTCCAAATCAGAATTAGTCCCTCTAGAAATGAAAATTGATGTGTCATTTGAAATGTTCGATTACACCTCCGTTTCAGACTTACTGGAGGGGTCAAGTTTTCGTTGAAACTCCCTGTATACATACATTGCAGATATTGTTACACATCACAAAGCATAGCTTTCGTCTCCATGGTTTCATAGTGGACTGATTCAATAATTCATCGAAATTATTTTGGATTCCGCTTTTGAATCGTCACCGACCCAGACGATGATACACGTTTTTGCAGCTGGCGAATCCTGACCTTCACGCAATGCAACTCAAGCAATTAATCAAACCAATGAAGCGTTCCCTTGCATTTTCCATTAAGATCCCTATTAAATAGTAGACACACATCGATTCTTCAAAATATCCTTCACCTGACGTCATCCAGACGCCGAATATGTGTGTACTTCATGCGATGACATAATTGCATTTTTTAAACTGAATGTGATGCTAGTTCATTATAGCTTAAACACATGTTCCCATGTTGAGTAATTGTTTTTGGTTGACAGTCATGCGGCATTTGTTATGAAACAGGGAAATGAATACTCTCTTTTAATATTACAGCTCGATAAACTGTGGGATTCATTCCGAATAAAATACAATTTGGATGAGTCACTTTCTGGAAATAACTGAGACTAATAATTTCCCATGCTCCAATTATTTTTTGTCCCCAGAATCATATTTAGTGCAATGGAGGGATGTTTCAAAAGGCTCAGGATGTGGAGTGTACTCCAGATCACTAAGCCTAGGATTAAGTGGGGAATGGTAAAAAATACCAGCGTGGTTCAAACAGAACTGGCTAGTATCTCAATCGCCACAAAATAAATAACCAGGAAAGAAATTTCTGGCAAAAACATAACAATCTACACTGATAGGAGGCAAGCCCTATTATCCTTGAACAGACAACGTGCTACCTCAGGGCTAGTTCTAGAGTGCCACCAAGATATAGCCAAAGCCTCGGTAGATAATAACATTATCCTGGGGTGGATTAAAGGGCACGATAGGAGTGAAGGTAATCGCATTGCCGACTTTTTAGCCAAAGAAGCGGCTGGACTAGGACTTTCAGGACCCAGTGGCACCTAAGGCCTGATAACTTCGACAATTGCGGAACTAGCCAAACGTTACACCCATGCTCAATCCCTAAAGAGATGGGATTGAATCAAAGGATGCAGTGTTGCCAGGAGCACACTGGGCGACCCTGGGAAGCTGGTGTCGATGAAATACCTGGCGATGACTAGGAAAATCTACGCATAACAGTAGGATTTCTGACTGGCCCCCGTCAACTAAGGAAACACCTCTATGATAATACTAATAATAATAATAATAACGTCTTTGTTATTTCCTCTTTCCTTGTGTCTCCGCAGGAGTAAAGTGATTTCTGCGGCTTTTATCTGAGCTTTTTGTTGAACGGATTCCAACTCGGTGACAGAGTTGTGGTCACCTCGTTCAGAATCGAAAACTATACCGAGTTCATCAGCTGCCCGGGCAGCTGCCCTAAAAAGAAATGCTCCAATTCCTGCTCTTATCATTATTATTATTATTTAAAAACAGATTTATCCTCCTTTCAGTCTTCAGACACGTTTTAACGTCTTAAAAATGTGAACAAGTGCATAAAAATGGCTGACAGTTCTTAACAATTATTTATTTTTCCTGCTATAGAAACCAAGGAAAGCCTAGGCGTGCAAAAATTTACTTAATTTAGTTATACCAAACTGCACGATAGTTATACCAAACTGCACGATAATCACATTTTGACCAAAATCTAATATTTTTGTTACTTACCAAATTGTGTGAATTACGGAAATATTCCGTATAGGAAGTTTTGAAGAAATAAAAACTATTTACAAAAGAACTTACGACAGGACCGTAATTAGAAATTGTTGTACAGAGAATGTTAGTTATTTCAAATAAACCCTATAGAATCATTAAGTCTAAGATTTTATATACTACTGAATTGTGATTTTATAAGTATATAAGAAAAAAATAAAAATGAAGAATATATAAAGAAAGCAATATACCCCACTGTTCAATTTGTTTAACGCCATAATTATACTATCTCGTGAAACGTATGTACCGATATAAAATTATGTGATCACATCTTGGTGTAAGACGAAAAAATCCTCGCCTTTATTTAATGGTATCATTGTTAAAAATTGAAGGATTTTTCACTTGAATTGAAGTGTATACATTATGTTGAATTTCATAATTTCAATGAAATATTTTTGGAAAACCACAACACTTTTTCCAGTTATTTAGAAATATCAGTACCTAATACCTAATGAGTTTCAATTATGCAACACTGTTTCATTGTCAGAATATTCAATTAGTCCATGATGTAAGGCTTTTTGAATAATTGTGAAAGCCTATGATTAGTCATTGTATATTTTTCTTGATTATGAAATTGAATTTTTCAGTCTTGAAAATATTATATTCATCAATCTACAATTTTTGATAACCAATTTTAAAAAATTTCAGTTTCATTTGAACTGAAGAATCTTGAAACACATGACTTTTGTTCATTCACAAGACGTAGGCACAAAACAAAGGATTTATTTTGGACGAGTCTACTGTTCCTTTTGAAAAATATAATGTCTTGAATGAATTAATGAAATGGATAGGTAATACTGAAATTATTTTAAGGGCAATACTTACCTTTCGTGCTTCAATTTGTATATGATTCACCACTGCTACTAAACAGCAACAAATTTTAACATATGAACCTTTACTAAAAATCAGCAACTGCACCACAGCGTATTTGCGTCAAACTAGTAAGAAGGTACAATAATAACACCCAGTCTATTTATATTTGGAAAATATCTCGCGGTAAATCGGTATCCACTTGTTCAAGTCTGAGTAGGGACTTCCTGAAATATAACTGATTCTTCGAGAGAAGTTCCTATTCAGTTTATGAAGAGACAGCTGTTGATTTAAAAAAGTATTTTTGGATTAATTTTTTTTTGTTCGGGCATACTTCGAATTATTTCTGTATTTCCTCCCAATCACACAAAAGCTTTGAACCATCTCCAAGTTGGATGTCGGCCAAATTTGAAGTTTCTTTCTCTGTAAGGTTCAAAAGTGTGTACAGTTGCCATGCATATATAAAATGTTACAGATTTACTCCAAGGTCATTTTATGATTTGGATTATTGAAAATTTTTAGAAAATCTAGTGATAGGTACTCTCAATAAGAACTGAATAACAGTACTTTCCAAAGTAATAGATAAAGTCTATAAAATCCTTGAAAAAAAAAATCCAAAAAGCATTCGGACAGATCGATTTTTTCATAAACTACACCTCATGATTTGATCTCCACAAACTTTATTTGAAAAATATATCACGACAAGTTTCGATAACACAATAGCTTTTTCAACGGTGATTTGATTACTACAAGTTGCTTCTTACGCTAATATATACCACAGGTAACTACTATTGAGACTACTTCTATCAAATCACCTAAACCTCTAAAATTCTCATATACCTTGAGTACCTTTTCAATTATGATTACCTGAAGCATATTACCTCACTTCTACATCAATAATAATACTTCCTCGGTTTTTTGAGGAAACAACTTCAATAATAGTGATCTATTCAAATCCAGTTAATTATTCTTCAGAATGTTTGAATTTTTAAGTTTATTGTTATTGCTTCCAAATAATTCAGTTTCAAACTTCATTTTCTATGTGTATAATTTCGAACTCTTCGTTAAAGATATGATTTTCTTCTAGAAGATGATTTGAATATGTTGAACTTGTTTACTTATTTACATAACTCATATGATGTTCCTAGATTCGATTCCTAAATGTTCTGCCAATTTGACCAATATATATCTTAGGACACTTTCCACACTTCAATTTATATAATCCTGATATCTCGAGTTTGATTGTTTTGTCTTTATTATTTTTAACTAACTTTCCCAACGTAATACTTTTTCTATATGTAATTTTTATATCTCGTTTACTCAAAAATGAAGTCACTATTTCCGTTGTTTGTCCAAAATACGTTAAAGCTCTATAATTTTGATTATCTAACTCATCAATAGGAAAAACGTCTCGAATAGCTTTTGCGTAAACTAGTTAGAATTGAATGACGTTAACGGCGATCCAGATTTGTTCAGAAGGGTTATTACTGGCGACGAATCATAATTATATATGGATATAACTTTGAAATCATAAGTCCAATCACTGTTTCCTTCGATTACCGTGTCGTATTATCTTAAAGTTATGCGCTACTTTCGAGAAACAATACGAAGAAAACGTCCGGTATTGTGGAAAAACAATTCACGGCTTTTACCTCACGATAATGCGCCTGCTCACTCGTCGTTGCTTGTTCGTAGTAGACCGTAATCATGCCTCAGCACCCGTATTCACCAAATTTGACCTCATGCGATTTTTTTCCGTTCCCAAGATTGAAAAGACTCTTCGTGAAGGTCGTCTTTCCGAATTGAAAACTATTTTTTGAAGATTCTCCCAATTTCTCTGGCAACTCTTACATTGAATAATGTTCACTTTCACGGCCGGAGATAAGTGTGCCAAAGATATTTGCCGAGTTTTTTTTCTGTTATCTGCAGGTTTTTATGCCTGACGTTTCGACTACTACTGCGGTAGACATTAATTAGAGAGTTTGTTGAGAGCATGACATATCTGTGAACCTGAGAGCCTACCTAAGGAACTCAATCACCTAAAAAATGCTTTCAAAACGAATGGGTACAGCGAAGGAGATTTCGACCCAAGAGAGAACCCCAGCCAGGCTAGGCAAGGGTAAAACTTTCCTTCCCTATATTGAAAATGTTAATGACCGGATGGGAATGATCCATATTGATATCTTAATACTACAAAATCTTGTAATCTATTTCAGTTTCTTGTCTGTGGTTTCTTTGTGTTTTTTTATACGTTCTTGGGGGGTAACACAAATGATACAAGTTGTATCTGAAACTTAAATAAATATAACTCCAAATCGATGGCTCACGAAAATAAAAATAAAGCGAACCGGCGAAGAAAAAAACTGCGAGAACCATTAGAGTTTTTCCAATTCTGAAGACAGGGCAGATTTTTGCCTCCGAAACGTTAAGATAAGTATCTGTATAAATATTTAGTTCTTTTTTTACACAAAATTATTATATACTACAATCTACCTAGGTACTGATGAATAAAAAAATTTTCTTTGTGAAAAAAACTTTGAATTCACATAGTAACTTATCGAGGTGAACTAAAAAATTTGCCCTTCCTACAACTATATACAGTTCTCTATCATAATTTTTAGGAAGGTGAATATACTAAATAAAAAGGTTGATCAAATCTTGAGGAAATCCTAGGAAATCAGAAAATGTTAACATTTCCGTTGCCCACTTACTGATTAGTTAACTCAGGTTGAAAGTTTTTAGTAGTCACAAACTGTGAAGAGTCATTCTACTAGTACTCGAGTTAGTTAATGCTGAGTGGTGAGTCAATTTCAATATATGAAAATCGGTGCTGCAGCTTATTGATCATTCGACGATAGCAAAAATTTCTGGACGCGTTGTTTCTGGAATGGCAGTAAAAACTACTATAGCTATTTCAATATAACGCTCATATGAAAATTCGTAGATTTACATTAGATGACAGATTTGACATTTCTCCACTGGCCACATTCGCAATTTTCAAAAACTTCCGATCCATTGAAAAACTGTCATTTGTTAACTATTGGTCATTAAAAGAAATAAATATCAGAATGGGCAGTTAATCACAGATGTATCACAGGCTGGATACTAATATCATTAATAATATCATCATATGCACCACAGAACTAGTGGAATGTTCCGTGTCAACAATGCTCAACCATAAAGGATTCTGACAGGGGTATCTTCTTCTTCAGATTCGATAAGAAATTTCATTTGTCACTCTTTGTTTTTATTTGTTCATAGATTTGTTAAAGATGGCGATAATAAACAATAATTGTTGATGTTATTGCTTATAGGCTGTTGATATTGATGTATTCATTTTAAATTAATGGACCGAACAAGAAAAAAGTGATGGTTGTTTATATATCCATAGTCGTTTCAACTTTGCCCAGGTATGTTGATGTTAAAAATAACAGGATCTTTATATTTTCATTTCAAAAAAATTGAGTATCACTTTACAGTTGCATTTCTTATGTAATTATGTACAGTATAATTTTCTGATTCGAATATATGTCATGTATTGTTATTGAAATATCCATTACTTAATGAAGATATTAGAAATTGAAAGCTTGAGGTTTTCATTTTCTTCAAATATCTATTTCACTTCCAGATAGTGTTAAATGAACAACTGCCAAAATGGCTGATAGTCAAAGCCAGACAGTTGAATATCAATGGGCATATTCGATAATGGACTCAAGCAGAGTTTCTACATTCCTTATATCTATGCTTCTCATTGTTTATGGATCATTTCGCAGTCTCAATATGGAACAAGAGGCTAGAGAACGAGCAAACGGAACAACGAATTGTCTGTTGAACCCTCCCCAGACAGTTTCCACAGAAAATAATGTACAGACTTTAGACACAGTGCAGGCTTTATGTTTACCTTTAGGAGCAAGTGTCTCCTTGCTGGTTATGTTTTTCTTTTTTGATTCGATGCAGATGTTATTTGCAATATGCACAGCTGGTGAGTACACATAAGAAAC
>WOGP01005013.1:0-13488 GCA_015342065.1 Leptinotarsa undecemlineata
ACTTTCAAAAGAAAACTAAAAGATTTTCTAGTGCAAAATTGCTTTTACTCAGTAGAACAGTTTTTTGAACATCACTTGTGAGGAAATTTTTTATTTTCTTTTGTGTATGTATTTTCTTTTAATTTTAACCTTCTGTTATATGCATTTTGTATTGAACCCTTTGTTTGACTTTTTCCATACAGCGTGTACTCTCTTCAGGAAATAAAATTATATTCTATTCTATATTCTATCTACCTATTGCACAGAGAGATGAAATAAACAACATTACCTTCCGAGTACTCGACCAACATTCCAGAATCATTGATTCTTGAAACGAAGAAATAATAATTCGCTTGGAATTGAAGCGAAAGTATGGTATTAACTATCTATAAGAATAAATCACCACCAACCGCCA
This sequence comes from Leptinotarsa undecemlineata, assembly GCA_015342065.1. Classification (NCBI taxonomy): domain Eukaryota; kingdom Metazoa; phylum Arthropoda; class Insecta; order Coleoptera; family Chrysomelidae; genus Leptinotarsa; species Leptinotarsa undecemlineata. Next base: position 395 of record WOGP01005013.1, read on the forward strand.
CGTCAGTATTCACCAAGACCTTCAAACGTCATCAACGACAACTGTCAACGGAGAATAAATTATTACTGAAATCTTTGAGTTATCATGTTGTCCAATCAAGTGTTCAACATTTTCCGAAAATCGCAAAACGATGAGTCCACACAAAAGGTAGAATGGCGGACCTACTATCCTTATGTCAAATTTTTTCGCAATAATGACGTCATTGAAATCAACATTAATCAATCCGATGCCTATGATGCTTCGTACGATAGCTTGCTATTCATCAGCGAAAAAGTTGAGAGAATTAAAGGAGATGGTCGCGTACCATTTGTAAACAATGCTGGAGGTTTCATGTTTCAATCTGCCACCTATTAGCAGAATGGTATAGAATTGGCGAAATTTATTGCGAACTTTTGAACTTTTGACGACATTTTTCATAATTGCTTATCTGCTGGAAACAAAAAACTTTCCTCTTGATCAAGCAGCTGAATTCTTTCCACTTTACCTACAGTGCTTTTCGAATCTGCACTAGACTCCAAGATAAAGTGAAACTTTGCTTTATTATCCATTTCATTGATTTGTAAGCCACTATTCAAGGAGTGAAGGTTAGATTATGAATCAACGCTTCCATGATATAGTAAACAATTAAAATATAATTGATATGTACAAATTAGCAAAGGCCAGAAATATTACAGTAAACGAAAAAACTCAAAACTAACCTGAATCAATAACAATTGCCGATAGCAAAGCTTTATCTACCTCCGTACAATAACATCAATGTTAACAGCTCGGAGTCTTGTTAGATACTGACTCTCGCGCACGAGCCGTCAGGCAGCGACAAAGCCAAGCTTGATATCCTAAAAGCTTACATTTATGCATAATCATAGAAAATCATAATTCTAGAAAGTTTTCATAATGAATTATGATTCCCTTATTCTTTTTTTGTATCAAGATGGAGTAGTAGAAAGCCAAAAACTTTCTGTCCCAAAAATTAATCACTCCTAAAAATATAACCCCTTCAATACAAATATTTATTAAACTTATCCTCCGCGATCGACCATGCCTCACACACTGTCGCATTCCACTCCTCGCTTCCAAGACTTTTTTTCCGTTATCAGTTCGTACACGCGCTCAGCTACTTTTTATCCTTTGATATCCATTAGCGTAACAGGCAACTCTCCCAGAGGGTAGAAACACGGAGTCGATCTCCTAACATACCCTAACATTTTTGACAGTGATATTTTGGTACTTTTCATGAAAAAAAAAATTATTTTCACACCTTTTTCAGTAAAATACGTCACTTGAATATTTCAACGTATCTTTGATATACCCTTATGAAACCTTTGTCTATGAGAAAGATCGTTAACTAAAAACAGCTCCATCCCGTGAACAAAGGCCTAAGCGGGACAGAAACATCTCATACACCAACACCCTTAAAGAGATCAAAATGTGTCTGAAGACTGTCTGGTGAAATGAAATTTAGAAACGTCCATCTTTCTCAACTACCTAAACTAGACTAACCTCCCTGCGCATTGACCGCTTTTAACGTTATTTTCGCCTCTAGATTAAAATTATAAATATTGGTGATAGAACTCCAGGAAGTGACGTTTTTTAGGAAATTCCCTCCTCTTTGACGATATTTTTTTTAATTTCGGATATCTTCAATATTTTCCGAGATATTTGCAAAAACCAAATTCCTCTTTTCTTATTAGTTTGTAACTTTTGCAATTTTTTCGAGCCCTTCTTGAAATTTTTTTGAAAGTTCATAGAGGTCATTTCGAATCGAATGAGCCCTAGATCATAATTTTCTGTGCCCTTGGTCAGAATTTCTAAAAAAAAGGATCTTATAGCCCATACTAAAGTTCTAATATTGGTAGCAAGTTATCAATCCAGATATAAAATCGAATCAGTATACCACATAACAGTATCCTCTTGGAATTTGTTGAATTTTACCTACCAATTTTATCAACGTTCATGTAATAATACTTTTCTTTCGGTATTGAGCCATATTGTTTCAGGACGATTTTTTTCATTCACGGAATTTGCCCAACATGAAAATGGTGTTCAACTAATATGATGTGCTACGTAGGAGTTTTTTTATGTTCACATATCCTGTGCTCTGATTTTCAGTTTACTTTTTATTTTTTAGGTGACGAGATGGTGTTACCGGAGTGATCATCGCGTTTCATGACATGAAACTACCCGTTAACTAGTAGACATATCGAATTTTTTACCCTCGATTTGTAACTGAGTAGCTTAGATTATTCTTCTCGAAACAAGAAGAAGAAGTCATCTTGCGATGGGAAGCACCTCATCTAAATTCAAAAAATACCTGCAACATGGAGATGAGTATGCTGCCATGCAAATTTACCAAAATTCACCTGAATTGAAGAAAAATCTTGATCCAAACCTCAGTTATGGTGAAAACCATAACCACAATACTGCTCTACATTACGCTGCCAAGCATGGTAAGATTCATGGACTCATAGTATTTGAAATTATTTTCAGCCGTTCTTTGGTAATTACATATCTTTTCATGAAACAATATCACGATTTAACCTGCACGGTTTGCAAGAAGCGGTCCTCAGTGGGAATTTGGTCCAAAACTCTAAGGTGCAAATATACAGCTGTTGTGGAGGTCAAATATCTCAGAGTTATACTAGATCCCTTGCTGATCTGGGAGAGTAAAAAGGAAGGTAAAGGTAGCACTGATGCTGGTCAGACCTATGAGGGCTGAAACCACATATGATATATTGGCTCTACACCATAGCGGTTGAACTCATGATATCATATGCATCTATGGTCTGGTGGCCAAAGTAGGAACAAATGATTGCAATAAAAACCACCGCAACAGCTACTTTGGAGACCCTCTTGAATCTTCCTTATTCACTTCTTGTTATATTGAGAAAAGCAAGGGTGACCGGCCAATTCAGATTGAAAAAATCACTGACTTATATGGTACAACAGAAATTTTGGAATATGCGGAGAAATAAACCTTTGACTAGAGACTACATGACACCGACCTATATAGTATCGAGCACAACTGAAATTTTGACCAATAATTTCTCTGCAGAAACACTTGATGTTGATACGGGAGACATGGAACGGAAGTTGTACAACAATAACTCGAAGCCATAATAAAATGAGCTGATCAATATTTTCACACAATCAAGCTGCACTGGGGCATTGATGAACCTAAAAGTGCTATCGATACTGGACTGGTGATGCAATGAGGAATTGGGGAAACTGGTGGACTGGAACTGAACAGCTGGACGTCAAGACACTCATATATCATGGTAAACGAAAAATCTAACCAGTGTGTCAGACACAGTTCCTCAATTCATATATAGGACCTGTACTAGCTGAGGGGTAACAAAATATTTGGTGTGGAAACACATACAAAAACAGCTTCATAAAGGGATCGTCCAAGAAGAGAACCGAAAATCTGCTCCAATAATGCAGGGATTGACTCAGGACAATTGCTACTTACAACTTACTAGATGCAGATGAACAAAATGATGCTGTATAACGTAGACCTTGCATGTAACTAAGGAACAAATACATCTCATCTTTCATGCGAATATAAAGCTTTCGGTCACAAGAAGCGAATAAATTAAAAATAACAGATTATGAAACGTCCAGCAAGATACCTTTACAAACTAGTAGAAAGAACAAGATTGATGGACTGGCTGTCATAAAATGATGAAGGAAAACGCAATACGCACATGTGGCTACAGAGTTTCCGGGGACTTAGAAGAAATGTAAAAGTTAGACGGCTTCCAGAAAGTGAAAAAAAATCATATGTTTCGTCAATAGTATTAACTGAGTAAGTGAAGGCAAATATGCCATCTGTAGGATTGACAGAAGACTCAATCCACGAACCAACTAGTTTCAACTAGTTGCGCAGCAGTGAATGTTGCACTGGAAAATAGAAGAAGAATCTCGTTTGGCGGTTGATATCACAATATGATTCGCAACGGACGCCTTGGAGAGTCTCTTTCATCTTAAATAATAATTCCATAGATATCGTTTTTCGTGAGGGGTGATATCGTGGTCACTTAAAGTTTTCTTTCAAGAACAATTTAGTGCAGCAATGCATTCGTGATAAAACCTAACACCTCTGATGATGGTGTTGGATCTCATTTGTTTTTGAGCTCAACTAAATAAATGTGTTGAAAGGCTGATTGTGATAAGTATATTCTTCCATTCCAGGTATGAAACACCTCCTGCGTGCATTTCTCAACGAACTAGGTGGCAACCCCAATAAGAAGAACGGTATGAATGAGACTGTATTGCACACAGCATGCCAACTGAATCAAACAAAAAGCTTCAGCGCCCAAGAGAGAAGAGCGGCCTGTGTTCAATTGTTATTGTTCTGGAGAGGTGTACCGTTGAACAATGGAACAAGAGAGAAAGTGGACCTGGCCACGCAAGATAGGGTACGTTTCGAAGGAAATACATATATGAATATTTAGGCATGTACGAAACTTCTGTCTTTGTTTCACCTAAGGAAATATTTGGAAAGGTCCAGGTTGGACAGAATCCATTAGCGTTTTGTTGCTGAATTTATTTTTAAAACTCATTGATACAGTTCATTGTATGATTTTCACTACAAAGGGTTTCACAGAAACCGCGGCACGTGTTTCGCTATACAATAGCTTTTTCAAGCGTTAATAATACATTATTTACATTTTCTAGAGATCAAATACCCTAACACCAAACTGATATTTTTGCACTCGATGCGCTTTTCTCTAACAAGATTAGCGTCTTCAGGAGAAGCAAATTGATACTGAATCTAAAGACAAGGGTTAGCTGCTTATATACCTAAAGTTTTATAGTCCGATGTGGACTTTGTTTGTTAAATGATGATTATCCTAATTGATTTTTCGGTAATTAACTAGGGGTACTACTACCTGCAAATTGATTTGTCACCAATAGATTAAACAGCGGACAAATTAATGAATGAAGACGAAGATATGACTGTGGCTTTATTCGAAACCTTCAGTAAGCAGCTTCTCCCAAATATTTTTCCAAACTCGTTTATTGTTATGGATAACGCTTCGTATCATTCTCGGTTATTGACTACAATACCAAACAATAACACAAAAAAGCAGATATTGTTTATTTCATGTGAAATCATGACATGGAAATACCCGAAAACATTTCAACGAAAAAGGTGTTACTGGCGACTATAAAACAACGTAATTTCAAAAAAGAGTATATTATTGATTCGATGTGTGAAACACGTGGTCCTATTCTCTCACGTTTGCCTCCATACTACTGTGTGTTCAATCCAATTGAAATGGTTTGGGCCAAATGAAAGAAAGCTTGCGAAAATGTAATCAGTCACCGACTTTGAATGATGTAGTGCTTGACAATATAAGGCGAGTGGTGAATGAAGTAGGTGATAGTGATGGGTGGAAGAACTGTGTAGTCCACGTTATAAAAGATGAGAACAAATATTATTTGCAAAGTTCCATAAATCCAACCGTTATTCAATCCGATGATGATTCCACCTCATCCGAATATAGCGAAGAAGAATATGGATTTTTCTAGCAATTTTGTTGGCTTCTATTATTTTGTAAATATATGTTTGCCGAGAATTCGGTGTGATTATTTGTGTTTCCATTGTATATAAGAGTTTTCGACTCGGAAATCAACTACCTTAAATTTCGAAGTTTTTCATAATTACCCATGGTGGAAAAATTCAGTTGAGGTACCTGTTTCATGTGGTGACCAATTGCTATGATTGTAAGACAAAGTAACTGATAAACTTCCACAGAAAAATATTATTTCGACGCCTATGTTGAGACGGGAATTCTTTATCTGTGCTGTTCCAATTGGTATTGAAAATACTAAACCATCGTCTACTATCTTTTCTATTGTTCATTGCTGATACTTCAAAATACAATTTTCGTCCTCCCAGTAAACTCACATAACATTGATAATGTCTGTCGCAGTGGCAGACGAAACGTTTCTTATTTCAGGTTGTATTCGACTATGGCCAACTTGCCCCTGTTTGTTCTCTTCAATCGTGACCCCGGCTGTGAAAGCCAATGTTTTTATATTGATAGCTTATCTCTCAGAAAATTACTAAATTAAAATCTGCATATCCCTCAACTGTGTTTCCCGGATGGAAAAACAAGCCTACGGCCAGTCGAGATTGGGAGCTTTGATAAATCAATCAAAATACGAAAACCAATCAACGACAAGCAATTTCGTAGACGTTGCAAAAGCGTTCGACAAGGTTGATTATTATTAATTCCTTAAGGCACTGAAAAGTAATAGATGCAGAGGTGTGCCTTTGAAGTTCCAAGTAAATGTTCCCAGTAAACATGAAACAATGTGTGAAAATCAATAGGCTTCAAGTTCCGCAGGGCACTATGTCTAGTACAATCGAGTTTCGCTCATAATAGAGTAGAAATACCGCAAAGGTGTGAAATAACATGTTTAAATATAAATGGACATCAAGTAGTTGATACTAATAATGCTAGAAGGAACGAACAAACTTTCAAATATTGGATGGATATAATTTCATTATCACATTAAGTGTTACAGACGTTTTTGAATTCTTTTCATTTGAACACTCAAGTCGAAAATCTTTTAACAAATTAAATTCAACTCGGAAAATATATATAGGGGGAATAATAAAAACATAAATCTAACATAAAGCTTACATTCTCATCCATTTTGAAATCAAAAAGAATTGAAAAATAAAATTGTTGATTTCACTCGAAATCATAACAATGTGGAGCTCGTCATCCCCTTCTTGTAATAATCTATTCTGTTTTCTCTTCGTTGCCCCGCTCATCTGTTATATCTATTGAGGCAGTAGTATCGCCAACAGCATAATATATGCAGAAATAACTTCAGTGAAGAATCCGGCACTGACACCTGTCGGACATAATCCAACACGCTTCTTGGTATTAGCCAGGGATATTAGCCTAAACTAACCTAACCTAACCTACAGTGTAGATAATTGAGACTGACCTGAACGATTTCTTTCTTTAGATACTTTTAGAAAACATATGTATTGACTGAATAATAAAAACAAACATTCTAAATCTAACACAAACTAAATATACAGAGTAAATTTCATGATGCGTTTTTTATGTAGTAAGTTTTTCAGATATTTCAATATTTTCTTCACAATTATTTCTCTATCCAGAGTTTCGTTTTCTCGATAGTCTAAACTCTATAATAACAGATTTTCTTGAGTTTTATCATTTGATCTCTGATTTCATTCAAGACACTACACATCTCATATTATGGGACTGTTAGAAAACGATGAGGATAAACCTCATCGTTGTTGACTTCACCGTGATATTTGTAGCTGATATCTGTTTATCTTTTTTATTCACTCGTATTGTATTATTAATAAAATCTTCAGTACGTGCACTTTCTTCAAAACCATTCCCGAGGAAAGAATTCTCGTTCTCAGAAAAACAATTGGACGGAAAATCTTGATTCAATCCATCCCAACAAGCCACTACGTTTGGTAACGATGGTCAGGGAATGGGTGTCAATAAATGAGTACAAAGTATTGATAATTGTATTTCTTTATCGTTTTATCTCAGTTCCTTGATGTTATGTTGATGAGTACCATAGCTAATACATTGGAGACTGAAAAATTGGCTGCTTAGCATGTGTCTTTTATCACTGTTCATCTCATTTCACATTTTCCAGCATCTGAAATCTTGTTGTCACGCACCGGTCTCAACAATTTCAATCATTGTGCATTTATTATATAGTAATTATCTATGGCATGAAAAGCAACACCTAATTTCTCTGGTATATGAAACCTAATATGTGACATATGTTTCTTGCTATTGCAGTCCGCTTAGTCTGACCAATATACATTTCGTTGTAGTCCTCTCAGTTCATTTCGCAGATTCCAGATTTCTCAGTTTTCATTATAGTGTTGCTGGGATTGATCAACACTTTGAGCAGTTCCGAAAGTCACTTTTATTTTGATAGTTTGATAGACACTTTTATATCTTCATATGAATGCAGACCAATGCATTGGTGTATGTTGGTCAATATGGAAAAAACATTGCGGCTTCCAATCTATTGGAAGCACTTTTTCCATATCAGAATGAGAATATTGACTTTCGAGGCGCGTTCCGCTTACCGAATTAGCATCATCAAGAGGTGACTGAAACTTATTCTTTTAGGTGAATATCAGGTCGTCATTACCATATAAATGAAAACACAATTAAAAAAATAACATAAGAACTCATAGTAGGAATTAACTCAACGTTAAAAAGTGAAACCTATTAATCTTAGCTGATACAAATTTCGACTTCTCGGGATTGTCGGTATTATTTCCACGTTCATCTACAGTTTCTATTAATACTAACGGCATACATATCCTTTAGATCTAAATGGAGATGTTCAAAGGAATTATCTCTCAAAATAAATGTATTCAAGAAAACTCTTCATTCAGTTTATGGAGAATATTTTTTATACATTTTCCAGTTTCATCAAGATAACATGAATAAGATGAAAATCTCGTATTAGGCCTGCTGAGAAATAAGATCATGAATATGTAAATCCATCTGTGAAGAGTAACTTTCTGAGTTTTTTATATCCTGAGGGAATATTTCATAGAGTCGGAAAGATCTTTCATTCTTGCCAATATTTTATGGTAATAATCATTATAATATATCACAAGCATAGGAATAGACAGATTATTGCTAGGAAATATTTCACAGAATGAAAATGCAATAACAAATAAAAGTTTGTCTTTTTCTTGATCCTCAAACATCATGCTAATTCAACGACCATGAAAACAAAAAATCGAGATAAAATTATTTGAAATCCCTGAAAGAATCAATTACCATAAAAATATTCACTGAAAATAACAATTGTATGGGGCAAAAATTTAAAAAAAAAACTGAATATTACTGACATGAAGCACAAACACTATTCGGAAATTAAACAATTAAAAAGAAAAGGAAATAAAAAATTAAAAGATTTCAAGTCAAGCTAGTTCACGACGTTTTCATTCTTAGTATCCACAATCGTCTTCGGGTGATAACTATACTCATTCCTCTATGAGTTGACTATTCTATAGGTCATTCGAGTGCTTTCACCTATCCCCTCTTCCCTCTCACCGCTTCACCGGTTTAGCGTGAGCTGATAATTTGGAAGAAATTGGCCGTTGTCCGCTTGATTATGGGTTTCTATATGTTACATACTTCTACGCTAGCTTGGCTGAATGCGTTGTTGGACGACAACATATATGCAACTTCTTTAAATTTCATCCTGAGCCAGTGTTCCTCCTTGTGGTTGATTTCCGCTTGGGATCACTTGATGTTATGTTAATGAGTCCAAACATGCTCTGCTATTCCCGATTTGCTGATTTTCCTTTGCTGTGTGTGTTTCGCAATGCGAACTTGCAATGGCCTCTTACTTTCACCGATGTAGGATTCACCGCACTCACAAGGTATCCGGTAAATGCAATTCTTGGAATCACAGTCCGCGTTTGATGGCCTGGTTTTCGTGAGGCTGCAATAGATAGTGTTTCTGGATCTGAAGCAAGCTCTGATGTTATACTTGTACCCAATTCTTCTTATCCTTTCCGACAATTCTCTGGTTGTGATCGCTTCTTTTCCTCGTAAGCCTCTTGTTGTCTTCTACCCAAAGTCTGTTCCACCATCACTTTGAAGTAACCATTCCGTTGAAAATCAATTTTGATGATGCCTAGTTTCTTCTCGAGATCTCCCTTCGTATTACAGAGACTGAAAGCACGGTCTACTAGTATCTTTATGATTTCTCCTAGTCGATTGATGGTGGTTGGATTCCTGGTTCAGATACTCTCCTGTGTTAGTGAGTTTTCAGTATTCAGATGTTTCCCACTTAGTATCAGTCCTCTTCACCAATGCGTCTAAGAATGGCAATTCGTTGTAAACTTCCTCCTCCATTGTGAAAGTGATGGAAAGTCATACGTTATTGATGTACTTCAGGAAGATGTCTAGTTCTGTATTCCCATGGTTCAATATTATGAAGGTGTTGTCAACGTATCCCAACCAGATGCGGGGATTCTTGTGGGCTTCTCTTCAATGGCCACTATATATATTATATGTTGGCTATAACCAGTGAGTGTGACGATCCTACTGGCAGTCCCTCATCTTTTGTAGAGAATTCGTTCTCCAGTTGGAAATAACAGTTTCGTACACAGCATCTTAGTTATGATTACTTGTATCGGTAAGTTCATTCTATCTTCCAGTTCCTCATCCCCAGATAGCTTACTCTGTATATTTTAAAGTACTTCTTCGACAGGAACGTTGGAGTAGAGGGTTTCCACTTCGAAACTGATTAGTTGATCCTGCTCTATGACTTCGATTGCCCCTAGTAGTTCGACAAAATGCCTTGAATTCTTCACAAAAGTGCAGCAGTGAAAATCTGGACGTATTTTGAGTAACTGAATCTCTGGAGCTGATGATCGATCTGAGCGGAAAGTCTTTCTGGTGAATTTTGGGTAGTCCATACAAGTGTGGGGGCTTACTATATTCCATATCGAAAATTTGATTCAGAGTAAAATACAACTGCAGAAATTTGTTGTTAGTGGATTTGTGATGGTTGTGTAAACAAAAAAAAGTTTATTATGAATTTTACTTCCCAACGGAAAATTTTCCGTGTGTTCTCTTGTATTGAAATAATTCAAAAAAAAAAGACCTGATTAAGCAACCCTGTGGCGAAACGTTTATAAAATTTATTGAAAAAATCATATGGATATTCAAGGAAGTGTTGATGTCGTCTGGGTTATCGACCTAGATAGCGAATATATCATCATCATATCTTCACCACTTCTTTGGGCCATTCTGGTGAGTTTCGATGTATATTTCCACAAAATTCTCCATGAAGGTGAAACTCAGAATCGTTGCAAAGATGAGTCCCTCGCAATTCCAAATTTTGGTTGATAAAAATCCTCTTTGAACTGAAAAAATGTTTTATAAGTACATTATATCAGAAGCTGCATAAAATGTTTCACAATTTTTTTCAATTCTTACATTAGTATCATTTTCTTATTCAGTTTTCACTAGTTTCAAGGTTTTGTCAACCGGAACAGTAGCGAACAAACTCGCAACATCAAAACTCACCAGAAAATCGATTTTTCAAAGTTATAATTCAATGAAATCGAATTACCATTTGAAGAAAGAATAAAATAATTTTTTTATCTAGGTACTGTCGTCATAAAACGATTTTTCCTTTTCAATTTTTTTTGCTTTTTCTATACGCAAAGAAAACTCGAAAATATTTAATAGTCCAATCAATTACTTCAACCGAATGAAGCCTTGCTACTGTTTCAATTGTTTTTTGAATCTTTTTTGCTTCATGTAACAATCGTGATTAATGCGGCTATTGTGGAAGAGCGAAGAGACCTATTGTATCCGTTATGGATATAATTGAATAATTTCTGGAAAAAATTGAAGCAATTTCTCCTCGCTTTTTATAATAAAAGAATTATTCAGTAGGCTTTTGTGTTGATCCACACGCAACTGTAGAGGAAATATGTGTGGGTCGGTTTCAGTTTGGATGATAAATAATTGATATTTAGCACGGAAAATATTCAACACAGGTACATAACACATGGTTTCGTACTCAAGAAATTAAATAATGACCTTCAATGCGTAAATTGTGTAAACAATTGAATAACGAAGAATAATAGGTAGCCAGTGTTAGACACCAATTTCACAATTTTCAAGTACGGATACTTTGTTCTCTTTGAGGTTTTTCTGATATCATTCCTCTGGAGATTCGATATATAAAGAAATAAAATCAAATATCACGTTCATTTTTATTTAATAAACAATGACATAGATTTCATCGGTTTGAAGGAAATACTCGCTAAAAATTTTTAATAAATATTAATTATTATCTATTTACGTTTCTTTGTTTGTGATTTTCTGATATTTCAGAACATTTTCCCTGTGGCTTCAACAATAATTGACTACACTGTACAAACTCAACTTCATTCCGCTGCTACACTGACAATACAACACAAACACTTCTGAAACTTCTGACTGATGCTCAAATGTATATCGCCTTATTAAATCACTTGGTACCGCACGGTCAAATAGATTTTCCAGATCTGCGTGTTGTTATTGTTTATATATGGTAATGGAAGTCTCTCGAAGCCGCTAGGGAAGTCGCTAGAAGTCTCTCGAAGCGACGTGACATCTAGAACAATCGCGAAGCGCAAGTCGAGTTGAGATCACAATCGATTCACGACGATCAGCGGCAGGCGGCTTTTTTTTGTATTATCTACAACTATAGCAAAAAGGCCAAAATGTTCGTCGTTGTTTTCTTCAAAAATGAATATATGTTATTTGTAATTTCACTCCGATATAGACTGAATCTCTCGAGAAATAATAACCAATAAACTTATTTCGAAAATATTGAAAAATATATTTTCTTCCATCCTACACACGTCCTACATTTCAAATGAAGCATTATTTGTCCTACGAAATGAGTGACTGGATTCATAAAGTTTTGTTACCAGCGTCGATAATAATGTTTCCAGTCTACAAATAATTCTCTTCAGATTCGTATTACATATATTCTCAAGCATAATAATTTTCAGGAAATCATAGGATCTGAATTATTTATTATTTTTCCTTGAGAAAACATTCCATGAATGCAATAACAGGAATGCGTGTTTCGAAATTTTATTTCTGAATATAATTTGTTTTCATACGTATGTATGTCTTCTAGATACTTTCCTCATACCTCAGACATTGTTACGGTTTCATGTATCATTTCAATATAAATTACTAACACACGTTTCAGTATATTCATTCTAATATTCAACAAAATATATAACAATAAATGAATTGCATTCAATACTGGTAATAAGTACAATCACTCTGTATGATAAATTCATAGCCACCACCGTGTCTGTTTAAAAAATCTGTTTAAATCTGTTTTTCCGTTAATCAGCTACCGCCCTCATACGAACGACAACTCTCAGAAGTTGAGAAACTTGTGCGAGCTAAGGACTAACGAGGTCTAACCTTTTAACGTGTGATTCCTAACACGGTTGCAGAATCATCCCAGCTTCAACCAGATAAATTCTCTCGAGAAAAATATCTGGTCGAGGTAGGAATCGA
>WOGP01005014.1:277-13488 GCA_015342065.1 Leptinotarsa undecemlineata
ATAAATTCATGTACTTAAATTTGTATCTGCTAATCTGGGCTTAATATTGTTTTGTCTATATACTCTATCCTTGTCTCTAAGCATTATTTTATAGTTTATATTTGTTAATTGTCCCATATACATGTTTTACCTTACCAGACTTTGCCAATAAGATGTTCAGATCTGGAGTAATAAAGCATATTTTGATTGATTGATTGATTGATTGATTGAATATTTTGAACCTTCAAAGGCTACTTACTATATCAAAACACATAAGTGTGAAAAGAACTGATTCAAATGAAGGAAATCGCACGTTAAAAGGTGAAACCTTGTTAATTCTTAACTCGTCCAAGTTTCGACTTTTGAGAGTTGACGTTCGTAGGGGGCGATAGCTGGTTAACGGAAAAACAGATTTGAAAAAATATTTCATAGCTTGCTATCCTCACCTTAAATATGATCAAAAGTTCAAGGAAAATCGGCCTTGCACTCGAACTCAAATAATGTGCTCGGAAAAAAAATAGTCAGACTTTCTTCTGAATTGAAGGACTCCACGAAAATCTCATGTCTATTTGTCTAATCAAAATAATTATTCAATAGTTCCGATAACTAATATAATTTGAAGAACCTAGCTTTCATAATAACACAAAAAGTATCACCTCAATAGGCGATTGTTCGCGGAAAGGACCTACAAAAATTCTAAGGTGATAAATTTGTTGTTTGAAAATTACATATTATAATGTCACATATGTATGTATGTCATATAAATATGAAAGATTTGTATCATGGGCTTGCAGTCTATTATTTCTGCAATTTGCGAATCAACTCTTTCATAAAAATATTTTTGTCCTTTTTTATGTTGATATTCTTTGTTGATGTTCATTCATATTCCTGCATATTGATTACTTCCAGTATTATTTTAGTAACTTTTATATCGTTAAATTTATCAATGTTACTTTATTTCTTAAGGCTTTATGATTTTTTCCAATGCATAATGTACTGAAATATTTCAAAGAGCTGAATGAAGTTATTCAATTTGATCCCTAAGGCGATTTCAGATAGAAAATATCTCAAACAAACCAGAAAACTCTAAATAATTGATCTATTCAAGAAATAGCATCATAAGGGTATCATTTCACCATTATAGTTATTTAAGAATATTTTGAGGACCACAAGTTTTAATATACCATTTAGTATTTTTCTGAAAATTCATAATCCGAATCAATTGTTTAAAATATCTCTTTTATCGTCCATTGGCAGAGAAAAAACGTAAATTTCATTTTCAGATTGACTCGTTCAATATTTCTACTGTTATATATTGAATACCTACTTAGAATTTTTCATCTTTATTCAAGGGACATCTACATGTATGTAATTGTTTGATGTATGACGAACACATTGTACAATTATCTTCCTTCAGTTTTTGTGTCATATTTATATCTTGCAATCAGAACAGCGCATCAGTACAAAGTTTATACTTTCCCACTACTATATTGTCACTTATCAAGAAGCAAAAATGAAAACGTGTGTGGCTACTTTATGCTTTTAATATACCTGGAATTTTAACATTAACACAATTATTTTTTCCAGTTTCAGTGGATTTTGGTCCCTCCAGGGTGAGGACCCAACACCCTGGATATTCGGCAGGGTAGACGAAGCGTTACTCTCACCACGCAAAGAATTGGACAAATTTCATTCATCCAGAGCAAACGTTGTATATTTTCAAGATATTATCGGCACCACCGGTATAATGCAAGAGGAAGATTTACGCAAAGTTCTCGAAGAGAAAGCTAAGCGGCACCGCGATTATTACGAATCTTTACTAGGAAACGATAAATCGAAATACGTCACTTCTGCTACCGATCAAGAGATGGCGAATACTGTTACGCAGCGTGATGACATTACAAACGATGGCGATGGTGTGAATTCTTCCGTTACCGATGATGAATCTAAGACAGGTAGTCAAGGGTCGCTTGAACGAAAATATAGGCAAAGACGACGGGGTGTCTATGAATTAATAGGCACCGTGGATGATTCTTTCACACGATTTCAAAGTGTGAAGCAACTTCGAGAAAATTACATGGCGATGCTAGAAAAGACGTACAAACAGTTATCAGTAGATGATAAGCAAACCGATTCCGTGGAAAAAGAAAAATCAGAACTGCTTGTACCACCTTCTAGTGGGTACTGCAGCTCGTCGGCTTCTGGAGCTAGTGATGACGAACGGGAGAAAAATTGGGTTCAGAAAAAAATACCTGTAAGAAGGAGTGCAAGTTCGGATTCAGCTGTGCACAGTGATGAAGAAGGACCTATTGTTTTCAACTGGGGTGACAAAAAAGAAGAAGACGTGAGTATTGAAGGTGAGTTATTATATCTTTTATAATTATATTTTACAGCAATTCCGTTGCTGTGAAGTTTATTAAAGATTATGGTCACATTTTTTTGAAAAGTTTAAAGTTCAAAAAAGTGTTCTGAATGTTTATTTGCTACTTGATATCAAATACTCGGTAGTTTTATCAGTATATTTTTTTTGCCCGTCCAACATTTGGAAATGAATTGCTTAATCGATTGATTAAAATAAAGTATGAGCATACTGACGACGTCATAGTGATGATAACTAGGGATTGGTGCATCCCTGCATTCACTGAAATAGGTACATTCCAAGTTTCAATTTAATGCCGAAAGGTGTCTTCAGACAATATACCTTTTCTCTTTGTGAAGTTTTGTGACTCGTGTTGAATAAATCTCTCACTAAAGAATTTTTTCAGTGTGTTGGAAAAGTGTATATAATCTGGTGACCCATGAGAATTGATCAATCATGGTTACTTCCATGATATACAAAATGCTTTTGCTACTTCAGAACAAAGGAATATTACAAGTTTCCAAAAAATACTGCAACCTTATGAGCTCACTCTCTTCTTTTCATGACACCCACTTCAACAATATTCTTTCCTGTAGGTACAGGTTTTTGGTTAGTGTACGATCAGTTTCAGATTCAGGTTTTGCTTCGTGAATTTATGTGAGCCATTTCCATCTACGACTAATTTTGGTACTTTTACAGCCAGACCCATATGTGGCACACCCATCATATTTTATATATGTCACTGTTGAGTTCTTATCAATGTTCGGCATGTATGAGTTTTTATTTATCAAGTCGACTGGTTTGAAGTAATCCCTCAAGGTTCAGATCGGGTTTCTCGGCTTTTTAGACGAACTGAAAAAGCATATGTTTGTAGAGGATCTTTTGTATCATTGAAAACTGTGATTGTGTGAACTACTAGAAACATTTTTATTCTCAAACAAGGGTGATTCCTCAATCATATCTATCGTTTTCGTTGTATATTGAGCATATTTGCAATATCGAATAATAGGTATCGAATATATAAAAAATCGCTTTTCTTTCACACCATAACTGTGACATTTTCTAGAAGAGCGTTTCTCCAACCAATTTGGAGTCATTGGTAGGTTACTAATTCCTAATGAAATGGCATGTGTCGCCAAGAAAAACTTGCCTGTTACAGAATTGCTGTCATGTTCATGGCAATGGGACACTAATTCGCATCCTTCATGATTAATCAGTATTTGAGTAGAGTAGATTCAAAACATATTGTATATAACAATAGATCCCTGCGTATAAAACTCGCGTAATAAAACTTGGGGTTTGGGTCCCAAACAAATCCATTGGATTTATGTGTTGATTGTCAGACCAATGATCACTTATTGTGCAATTGCCTGGTGGCCGAAGGCTTTACAGAAAACAGCCCAGGCGAAGCTCTCTGGCTTCAGAGACAGACTTGTCTGGCTATCAGTAGTGCCATCAGAACCACACCGTCAGCGGCCTTCTAGATCTACCTCCTCTCCACATTTTTCTGGAGAGAAAAGTTTGATGGACTGCATGTAGATTTGTGCACATTGCCAATTGCATAGAAAATGAATTAACATAACAATATCCACAGTAGTATTATACATACTTGTTTGTGGAATTACAATACAGACAAACATGTATAAATAGGAATGAAACTAAGTGTAAAATAAATGTATATCAAATAAAATTATACTTGATTAAGTTATATTGTTGTAAATCATGCCCTTAAGGAAATAACGCCGGCCGCCGGCCACTGGTAGACATAGACCAATTGTGACGTAGTCGAAAGCGCACGCATGTATGGTGTTCGCTGCCACTCGAAATGTAGCGAGAATAATGCTACCGACTTCGATGGAATTCCGGCGAATTTTCTACCGCATTCGATCACGATATATGAACGAGCACGAGCATGTCGAGACAGTCAAGAGGAAGTTACAGTGTGGTACGCGAAGTGACATTCGAATAATAGTTGAAGTGTTTCTTTTATTTAAAGTGAAATAAATTTAAGTTTGATTACTGTTCACTGAAGTCAATTAATGGTCTACTCACGAGGAAAAACGTAACAATATTATATAGTATAAATGAATATGAGTATACATACTTACATTTCAATATCTTCATAGATCTTATAGCTAATGAATAATGAGGATTTTTATAGGCTATTATTAATCATATTAATATGTGAAACGGGATGGATAAGTATAAGCATAAAACAATATATTTGGACAGTAGTTCATAAACGATTAGTTTATGAATATCCATTATTTAACTTTTATGAACAAATGATATTGATTGTTTTTTGAAGTGAGTCTTTTGGGTAATTTCTTTTGATAAATAGTTGAATAGTTTGGCATCTAGATGCCAGTAGCTTATCTGTCCTATACATTTGGAAACCATTGGTATACAATGATGTTGCATAAGAATGGTTTGTAGTGTTATGTTCAGTTTTGTTTTTGTATAGTTGGCATCCTATTTGAAAGGAGTATAATTGTCTGATATCTAAAATTTGTGTTTCTGTATACAACAAATTACTAGCATATCTTGCAGGTTTGTTGAGTAGTTCTCGAAGAAATAGCATATAGATGAGCTTTTGATCTAAGCTGGTCGCTTAAAGTTGGCAACTTTTTCAGCTGCATTTTGAAGATATATTTTTCATGTTTCATGGGAAAATTGTATGCAGGAAACGACTAAACTGTTGATACCTCTTAAAGTAATTTCAATATAAAACTAATTTCAACTTGAGAGAATTCTAAACTTTTTATTTAAACAATTTCATTTTTAAAAATTAATATTTTGTATTTGCAAAATTTATAAATAATAACAACTTCCAAGATCTTTCATTTTTCATTTCCACCTAATCTATTTAGTTGAATCCATTGTCAAGATCAATGACAGCAAAGTCAAAATAAAGAGATAACGCTTTGAATTATGTCTACATTATTTAAAATCATCCTACTCAACAAAGCTTGCAGAAAAGATTGACGTATCATATCATTCAACTCGATGGCATCATCATTGACCATAGATAACAAAACGAGAACTGTAAAAGATATCCACAGGGTTACTTTTTTAGAATGTTTTCTGAGAACTCGATTGACGCAAATGGAATATTTTTATGAAACCACTGCTCAGGTGGTGTTAAGTCGTGCGTTGAAATATACAAGGAGTTCCAGAAGTGTATACTTGGTTTCGGACGAGAATATGCTTCGGGAAAATTCTCATGATTCTGATTTATATACATTAAACATCCCTGCCTTCTCTAAAATCGATATTGTTACTACTTCAAAAAAATTAAAAAATAAACTCACCGCAGGCGTTGGCAATGTTCCTAGTCTTGTGATAAAGGACTGTATCGACGTTCTCTCTATACCTCTAGTAGGCATATTAGAGGTATAGGTATATTGAAAAAAGGCGACTTTAACGATATCACAAACTACAGCGCAATTTCAATTTTATGTAACATTTCGAAACTCTACGAGATTTGTGTGCAATATATGTGTCCCATATTCAAAAAATTATTTCTCCTACTCAGTATGACAAATCTTGCATGTTTAAATCAATATCTTTGTACGTACCTGCCGTTGTTTATTTAGACTTTCAAAAAGCTTTCGATGAAATAGATCATTATGTTCTTCTAAGCAAATGGAAAAAATTGGGACTCTCTATACAACTACTTACTCTAATTGAATCATATCTAGTTAACAGAAAACAATTCGTCGAATATGGATCTTTCAAATCCGCTCAGTACGTAGTTACTGGGGTACCACAAGGTTCTAATTTTGGACCACTTTTATTTTTAATTTTTATTAATGATTTGGCAACCTCTTTGAATATTCGTAGCCTACTATTTGCAGACAACCTAAAAGTATATTACAAAATCGACGACATTACAGACTGCCAACGTGCACAACATGAATTAGATGTAATCAAACTTTGGTGTAATGATATTCATCTACAACTCAACTGGAATTGACGACCTCTTTGTTGAATTCACATACGTTGTCTGTCCATACAATTTCTGTGTCAATTTTCTAGCATGATGAGTGATATACTATCACACGCATCTCTTGTTTTGGGTTTCAAATGGTCGATATCTGTACTAGGTATCTTCAATTTATATCCAGACAAAAATCTAAAGAAGTATGGTCTGGAGATCGAGCTGGCCAGGCAATTGTTTTTTAATCCAGTCTGTTGGGAATATTACATCTAAATGGAGAAGGGCACATTTGAGTAGCCATCAAACTCATTGGATGAAAAATGTAGATACATTTCATCATTCAAATGCTCATTGTAAAAAAAGGACCAAGTATGTTCGTTTCCTAAATTTCCAACCGTCTTCTTTTGAGATAGATACATTTCACCATTTGAATTCTCATTGTAAAAAAAGGAGCAAGTATGTTTGTTTTCCAAATTTCCAATCAAACATTTGTTCCGAACCTTTCCTGGAAATTGGATTTTCTATCTAAATATTTATTTGTATTATTTCACCAATAATGATTGTTTCTGTTGAACCGTTGGTGAATTTGGACTCGTCCGTCCATATTATATATTAACAATCTTATCTCCTTGCGTAATCTTACTCTCCTTGCGTACTCCCTTTCATTAAAGTGATGAACTTGCCGTATCCTATAGCATTTGCATTTGTTCTTTTTCTAACATGCATTTCGTTCCTCACACTTCCAGTTACATAACTTATGCTAGTTTTATTTCTTTCAAAAGCACCACAGTCTCATACGTTTCTTTCTAATCGTCCAAACATTTGAATGTTCAGAATAGGAAGAGCTCACCATACATATTTCTTGCCGAAAGAGGATTTCTATTTGATTTTATTTTAGTGAATAGCATATCATTCCTTTCGTTACTTGAATGAATATTCAATATGTATCTGTATCTGTAGAGTAGGGAGGGTGTGTGGGTGTAGACCCACAGCACTTAGATCACATGTACATCCTCTCGATGAGTTGTCCTCCTACGTCATCGTCCATCCTGTCCTTTCCAGGAAGCTGGACAGGTCACTAGAAGATGTCTCCTAGTGACCTGTCCACCTTTATAGTGGCAGAGGAAGGCCAAGACTCGCCGAACACACTCTTTGGCAACCTTGAGGTTTCTCACGGTGACCTCCGCGAAGGTTTTGGAAGGTGCATCGATATTACTGTCTTTACGCGGCTTCTTCAACCTTTTTGGAGTTCCTTCCGTGGAGGTGCACAAGTGAGGGAGCTTTCCTGCAGGAGCAGCTGGTTCCTTGCCTTTATTCAAGACGGAGCTCTTGGCGCCGGCAGCAGGAAGTGCCCTTGCTGTTGGAGGTGGAGTAGTGGATGAGGAGGGTGCACTTATAGTTGCCGCCACTTCTGCCTCCTTCGCTCTTTCTTCTTTTGGCCTTGGCGCCGCAAATGCGCTTACGCCTTGGGGATCGTTCGAAACTGCATATCACCCTGCGGCCATTCAGCTGTCGGAACGATTTCTTACACCTTAGCTTGGTTAGGCTGGTCCACGGTGGCATGTTTTGCAAAGGCTTTTGAGGAGTTTTAGTTCCCGTCACCCTACTTATTTCTGCCACTGACCAGGAGTCCGGCGACCTCGTCCGTAAGGCCATATTGGCTTCAAGAACAAGGCCTTCAGTCCCCTGGCCGTTCCCCTATCCGCCACCTGGGGACGCGCCCGATAGGTAGCCCAACCCACGGGTATTCAATATGTAATGGAGTACATAAACGTCTGACAGTTATTAACAAATATCAACAATTCATTCATTTTTTCTGTCATAGAAACCAATCAAAGCTGCACATCCTTTCCATAGTCCACGCATCGCCCTCTTTTGAGATGGACCTTTGTACATTTGTCTATTCCGAGTGTCATACCGACAACACCGATTTGTTATTACTGTCATTATTATTACACAAAGGATCAGTGAACTCTTATATAGCATACTATAAAAATGATTCTCTTTCACCGTTTCCAATTTTTATTTCAGTTTTTCAAAGGAGTCCCTACAGCCCACGATCGTCCATCGACCATTCCAACGTGCCCAGCAGAATGATCATCCCAGCTCAGTTTGTACCTCTACCCATCAATAGGAAGTTCAGTGTGGATTGTGTTAGTGTCGTGCATTCAGACGATGTAAGTGACAGTCGCAGACAAAGTTGTTTCAGTGAAGGTGACGAACAACTCCGGTATCGGTTTTGGAGAACCCCTTCCATCGTTGTAAGTGACTATTCGGACGACATCTTGGGCCTCACCTTAGAGGATATTGAATATATTCGCAGTAAGAGGAACTCGATCTCTCCGGATTCAAGTTTGCACAGTTCCTGCAGTAATTTGAACTATTGTGGTTCTTCCATTAGCGGACTTGAAGGGGATTTTGTTTTGAGCAAGCCTTACAGAAAATCTTCGAATTGTTCGACTTGTTCTACTTTGAGCGACGAGGATGAAACTGGCCAGGAAGCGAATTTGCATCCACTGAGAAAAGAGGTGAGTTCATTTTGATGATCCATGAAAATAATTACACAGTTTTTACAACATTTCAATTTCTAGACGCGTTTCGCTAATACAGTAGCTTGCTCGGTAGAAATTAATATTGCATTTGAAGCACTGTTTGGAACCTTTGGTGTACTAATGAATATTACTGGAATTCATTCCCAACACCAAACCGTTATTTTTAACACCTCAACACGTGTTTCAATCACCGAGTGATCATCTTCCGCTTGAAGATGATCCCTTCCAAGTGATCATCTTCCTCTTGAAGATGATCCCTTGGTGATTGTGTGCGTGGGTGTGTTAGAAATAACGGTTTGGTGTTGGGAAAGAACTCCAGTTAGATTCATCAATATTACACACTGGGAAACAGTTGTTAAATACAACAATAATAGGTATCCAACTTGAGTGGTTATTAGTGAACGCGATCTCAGGTAGAATTTGTCCACCAATTGCACTTTTAGTACTTGTACAACAGGTGAATTTTGAATATGAATGAACTTCTTGTTATCATGAAAAAAGATTCAACAATGGTGAGTCGTCCACCTTCTGGAGGTTGTTCATTATGGAACCCGAAGTTTACTCTTATTCATTCCCAGCAACTTCAGCAGGTTCCACTACTGTCCTTTAGCTTCTACATGGAGTATGTCGTATATAGTATTGAAATCGTGATTAGTCTTCTTCAGCTCAGAACTTCTTTTACTTCCTTAAATTCTCATTTTAAATTTTTCTTGGAAGTCCTTCCTACACACACTTTTGAGCATGTTATGTTATGATAATATTTTGTTTATTCAGTGTGGATGCACATCTTTACCGGCAGCAGAAGGTTGCGTCTATCTCTAGTATGTACATCCTGCCGAGGAGTTGTCCTCCTAGGTCATCGTCTATTCTGTCCTTTCCTGGAAAGTGAACAGGTCATTAGGAGACAACTCCTTTATATTTGCAGTTGCAGTCGATGACTCGCCGAACATACACTCTCTATGATAACCTTGAAGTGTCTCACGGAGGCCTCCGCGAAGGTTTTGAAAGGTGCAGCGACATTATTGTTGTTGCGCGGCTTTTTCAACCTTCTTGGGGTTCCCTCTGTGGAGGTGCACAAGTGAGGGAGCCTTCCTGCAGGGATAGTCGGTTCCTTGTCTTCATTCAAGGCAGAGCTTTTGGCGCCCGCCGCAGGAAGTGCCCTTGCTATTGGAGGTGGAGTGGGAGAGGAGAAGGGTGCACTTATAGTTGCCTCTTTTGCTCTCTTTCTCCTTTTGACCTTAGCGCCGCAAATGCGCTTACGCCTTGGCCTTTATATTACATCACGAGGTGATCTGCTATGTCCAGACTCATTCGAAGGGGTAGATTGGGGTGGACATTTCTGTTCATCCCCAGACACCGCCTTAGATTGAAGTGGTCACTTCTGTTCAGCCTCGGCATTGATTTTTGTTTTTGTTGTTTCTGTTTTTGTGTTTGTTTTATTCATGTATGTTCCCACGAGTAGCAAGAAAAGATTTGATCACCTCTGGCAGAGCCTTGCATTACCAGAGGTAATGAAGTTTCGCCCAGTTCCCCAAGGGAATCGTTCGTGACCGCATATCACCCTGCGACCATTCAGGTGTCGGTACGATTCCTCACACCTTAGCTTGGGTAGGCTGGTCCATGGTGGCATGTTTTGCATAGACCCTACTTATTTCTGCTACTGACCAGGAGTCCGGCGACCCCGTTCGCCGCTTCCCCGCTTCCCGGGCAGGGCCTCCAGTCTCTTGGCCGTTCCTCTATCCGCCACCTGGAGACGCGCCTGATAGGTAGCCCAACCCACGGGCAGGAGGTTGCATATTTTAATGAGGATCTAGAAGTGATTTCGAATTGGGGTGACACTGAGCAGGTTCATTTCAATGCCATAAAAACCCAGGCATTGGATTTCTCCAAAAAGATGAATGTATCGGAACAGGATATAATGAAGTCATGACAGACAAATCCATTTTGTGCTTCGATACGTTTGTCGGGGGGGCAGGTTAAAATGGACACTATTATGTCTTGGCACAATCATGTCGCTGGAATTGCAAAGGCTGCTTCTCAAAAGCCTGGAACATCGCAGAATGGTTGGAGATTTGCCTCTTTTTTCTAGAGATACTTTCACAGGAGGTGTTTAAGTGACTTGACAAGTTTGATTCCACCAAGAGCGGTATATATCAGAAATACGCGACGGACTGTGGCTGTTCATCGTTTTGAGGTTCAACTCATTACACCTTGAACTGAACTGTTTGAAATTCCCTTCACCTAATTTCCAGCGACAGCGCATAGGCATCTCTCTTAGAGCGCTTCAAGGATTCTTCTGTACTGTTTGTGTACAATACTGTACTGTCAATAGTTGTTAGTGTCTTGAAGGTGACAGTATTATATTTTATGTGGGAGTATACTTGGTTAGTAGCTTGTAGAAAGTATTATGGATAATGTTCTAGATTCTATAAAAAACAACAAAATTCCTCAATGAATTTTTTGCTCTTTTGAAAAATATATCTCAAAGAAAAAAAAACAGTCCTACAAACCCTCCTACTTATTATGGGTTTTTCTTCATAGTTCAATTGGTCATCATCTTTCATTCAATTTACTCCCTATTCTTCTCCGTTTATCGAAAGATTAGTGTGCATAACAAATGAACGAATTATCTATTCTATGAATACACCAGATCGTGCTGATATTCGTTAATTTGTCACTCTTCAAATTTAATTACTGCCTGTTCGGTCCTGTTACCTCGACATTGAGTTAGCACAACCTTGCTTCCAAAAATCCAAGATTGTCATCCATATTTTGTACGATCGATTCAACCTGCAACGGTAATCTCTGGAGGGTTTCAACATTTTTTTCAATTCTGGGAGTAAGTAAATTTATTTAATGAAAATATACGACAGTGTTGAAAGACCGACTTAAAAAGCTAATACCAGGAGAAAACTCAACAAGAGATGTAACTGCGGTTCCATTGTTCTTCATTTCGTTAGGATTAACTGATGGTCCAAAACAAAAATACCATTATTTTTACCTTTTTTCTATTTTTCAATTTATTTTTTGTACATATATTTTCGTGCTATTTTCTCTATTTCTTTAACCGATATCTGATTTGTAAAACTGAGTGTAGGTATCCGGAAAGCTGTAGATAAAAAAATGAATAATTTAGTTTAATGAATTACCAAAATATGTTTCCAGTTTCTAGTTTGATGTGTCGTTCAAGCGTTTTTTTATGTTTGAAAGTGGTTGACAATGTTTCATGCCGAATTTCACTAGTTCGGACTTCCATTGTTTACTATGATTGTAATTTGATTCGAAATCTATCGAAGAACAAATACATTCAGAATGAAAATAAAAAAAATAAATAAAAGTAAGCAAAAAATTAGGAATTAAGTAACATTTCAAACCGAGTTACTTCAAGACTTTCGATTTTTAGTCTTCGGGTAATGACTGGACTCTTCCTTCGAGAGATTGAAGAGTCATTCGAGCGCTTTCACTTATCCCCTTTTTCCTCTCACCGCTTTACTGGTTTAGCGTTAGTTGACCTTTATTCCCGCTTGTTGACAGGATTTTATATGTTGCGTATCTCTATACTAGCTTGGCTGAATGCGTTGTTGGGCAACAAATATGCTGCTTCTCTGAACTTCCTTTCAAACCAGTGTTCCTCCCTTTGGATGATCTCAGCTTGGGACCACGTGATGTTATGTTTGTGATATCAAACATGCTCTGCTGGTTTCTCCTCGCTGTGAGTTTCTCTTGTGCTCGTCAAGGCGGACTTTCAACGCCCTCATTGTTTCAGCGATATAGGACTTGACGCACGTACAGAGTATCTGATAATTGCAGTTCTTGGAATCGCAGTCCGCGTTTCGTGGCCTGTTTTTTGTGAGGCAGTTACGGATGATGTTTCCGGGTCTGAAGCGGGTTATGATGTACTTGGGCCCAATTCTTCTTATCCTTTCTGACAATTCTCTGACCTAGGAAAAGGCAAGTACTCATTGTGATGGCTTCTCTTCCTTACTGTCTTGCTGTCTTCTAGCCAAAGTCTGTTCCACCATCGCTTTGGAGTAACCATTCCATTGAAGAACTTTTGTGATAATGCCTAGTTTCTTCTCGTTACAGAGCCCGAAAGCACGATCCACTAGAGTATCTGGTATCTGTAGAGTAGGGAGGGTGAATGTAGACTCACAGCACCGAGGCCAGATGTGACCCATTGTATATCCTCCCGAGGAGTTGTTCTCCTAGGTCAGGGATGGCGAACCAATGGCACGCGACACAATATTTTGGGCACGTCACTGATCACGAAATTCATTATGAACTAAGAAAAAACGTGTTAAATAAGTATTTTATGACGATCGAACGCGAGTTATCCTACGCTATGGAGTGTTCGGATGCGCGGGGTGGGGGCGGCGGCAGG